>CAWVNZ010000497.1:0-87855 GCA_963930735.1 Dioctria linearis
AATCCCTGGCGTAATTAAAATTTGAGACAGTAAAAAATGAATTTTTGAATAATTTACTATAGAAAAGGCAATCCCTGGCGTAATTAAAATTTGCGACAGTATAAAATTATTTTTTGAATAATTTACTATAGAAAAGGCAATCCCTGGCGTAATTAAAATTTGCGACACTAAACAATTAGTTTTTGAATAATTTACTATAGAAAAGGAAATCCCTGGCGTAATTATAATCTGCGATAGTATAAAATTATTTTTTGAATAATTTACTATAGAAAAGGCAATCCCTGGCGTAATTAAAATTTGAGACAGTAAAAAATGAATTTTTGAATAATTTACTATAGAAAAGGCAATCCCTGGCGTAATTAAAATTTGCGACACTAAACAATTATTTTTTGCAAAATTTACTATAGTAAAGGCAATCCCTGGCGTAATTAAAATTTGCGACACTAAACAATTATTTTTTGAATAATTTAATATAGAAAAGGCAATCCCTGGCGTAATTATAATTTGAGACAGTAAAAAATTAATTTTGAATAATTTACTATAGAAAAGGCAATCCCTGGCGTAATTAAAATTTGTGACAGAAAAAATTATTTTTTGAATAATTTACTATAGAAAAGGCAATCCCTGGCGTAATTAAAATTTGTGACAGAAAAAATGAATTTTTGAATAATTTACTATACAAAAGGCAATCCCTGGCGTAATTAAAATTTGCGACAGTAAAAAATTATTTTTTGAATAATTTATTATAGAAAAGGCAATCGCTGGCTTAATTAAAATTTTCGACACTAAACAATTATTTTTTGCAAAATTTACTATAGAAAAGGCAATCCCTGGCGTAATTATAATTTGCGACAGTAAAAAATTATTTTTGCAAAATTTACTATAGAAAAGGCAATCCCTGGCGTATTTAAAATTTGCGACAGTATAAAATTAATTTTTGAATAATTTACTATAGAAAAGGCAATCCCTGGCGTAATTAAAATTTGAGACAGTAAAAAATTATTTTTTGAATAATTTACTAAAGAAAAGGCAATCCCTGGCGTAATTAAAATTTGCGACAGTAAAAAATGAATTTTTGAATAATTTACTATAGAAAAGGCAATCCCTGGCGGAATTAAAATTTGCGACAGAAAAAAATTAATTTTTGAATAATTTACTATAGAAAAGGCAATCCCTGGCGTAATTAAAATTTGCGACAGTAAAAAATTATTTTTTGAATAATTTACTATAGAAAAGGCAATCCCTGGCGTGATTAAAATTTGAGACAGAAAAAAATATTTTTGAATAATTTACTATAGAAAAGGCAATCCCTGGCGTAATTAAAATTTGCGACACTAAACAATTATTTTTTGCAAAATTTACTATAGAAAAGGCAATCCCTGGCGTAATTAAAATTTGAGACAGTAAAAAATGAATTTTTGAATAATTTACTATAGAAAAGGCAATCCCTGGCGTAATTAAAATTTGCGACAGTATAAAATTATTTTTTGAATAATTTACTATAGAAAAGGCAATCCCTGGCGTAATTAAAATTTGCGACACTAAACAATTAGTTTTTGAATAATTTACTATAGAAAAGGCAATCCCTGGCGTAATTATAATCTGCGACAGTATAAAATTATTTTTTGAATAATTTACTATAGAAAAGGCAATCCCTGGCGTAATTAAAATTTGAGACAGAAAAAATTATTTTTTGAATAATTTACTATAGAAAAGGCAATCCCTGGCGTAATTAAAATTTGCGACACTAAACCATTATTTTTTGCAAAATTTACTATAGAAAAGGCAATCCCTGGCGTAATTAAAATTTGAGACAGTAAAAAATGAATTTTTGAATAATTTACTATAGAAAAGGCAATCCCTGGCGTAATTAAAATTTGCGACAGTATAAAATTATTTTTTGAATAATTTACTATAGAAAAGGCAATCCCTGGCGTAATTAAAATTTGCGACACTAAACAATTAGTTTTTGAATAATTTACTATAGAAAAGGCAATCCCTGGCGTAATTAAAATTTGCGACACTAAACAATTAGTTTTTGAATAATTTACTATAGAAAAGGCAATCCCTGGCGTAATTAAAATTTGCGACACTAAACAATTATTTTTTGAATAATTTAATATAGAAAAGGCAATCCCTGGCGTAATTATAATTTGAGACAGTAAAAAATGAATTTTTGAATAATTTACTATAGAAAAGGCAATCCCTGGCGTAATTAAAATTTGCGACAGTATAAAATTATTTTTTGAATAATTTACTATACAAAAGGCAATCCCTGGCGTAACTAAAATTTGCGACAGTAAAAAATTATTTTTTGAATAATTTACTATAGAAAGGGCAATCCCTGGCGTAATTAAAATTTGTGACAGAAAAAAATATTTTTTGTATAATTTACTATACAAAAGGCAATCCCTGGCGTAATTAAAATTTGTGACAGAAAAAATGAATTTTTGAATAATTTACTATACAAAAGGCAATCCCTGGCGTAATTAAAATTTGCGACAGTAAAAAAATTGTTTTTGCAAAATTTACTATAGAAAAGGCAATCCCTGGCGTAATTAAAATTTGCGACACTAAACAATTATTTTTTGCAAAATTTACTATAGAAAAGGTAATCCCTGGCGTATTTAAAATTTGCGACAGTATAAAATTAATTTTTGAATAATTTACTATAAAAAATGCAATCCCTGGCGTAATTAAAATTTGAGACAGTAAAAAATGAATTTTTGAATAATTTACTATAGAAAAGGCAATCCCCGGCGTAATTAAAATTTGCGACAGTATAAAATTATTTTTCGAATAATTTACTATAGAAAAGGCAATCCCTGGCGTAATTAAAATTTGCGACACTAAACAATTAGTTTTTGAATAATTTACTATAGAAAAGGCAATCCCTGGCGTAATTAAAATTTGTGACAGAAAAAATTATTTTTTGAATAATTTACTATAGAAAAGGCAATCCCTGGCGTAATTAAAATTTGAGACAGTAAAAAATGAATTTTTGAATAATTTACTATAGAAAAGGCAATACCTGGCGTAATTAAAATTTGCGACACTAAACAATTATTTTTTGCAAAATTTACTATAGAAAAGGCAATCCCTGGCGTAATTAAAATTTGAGACAGTAAAAAATGAATTTTTGAATAATTTACTATAGAAAAGGCAATCCCTGGCGTAATTAAAATTTGCGACAGTATAAAATTATTTTTTGAATAATTTACTATAGAAAAGGCAATTCCTGGCGTAATTAAAATTTGCGACACTAAACAATTAGTTTTTGAATAATTTACTATAGAAAAGGCAATCCCTGGCGTATTTATAATTTGCGACAGTATAAAATTATTTTTTGAATAATTTACTATAGGAAAGGCAATCCCTGGCGTAATTAAAATTTGCGACAGAAAAAAATTATTTTTTTGCAAAATTTTCTATAGAAAAGGCAATCCCTGGCGTAATTAAAATTTGCGACAGTAAAAAATTATTTTTTGAATAATTTACTATAGAAAAGGCAATCCCTGGCGTAATTATAATTTGCGACAGTAAAAAATTATTTTTTGAATAATTTACTATAGAAAAGGCAATCCCTGGCGTAATTATAAATTGAGACAGTAAAAAATTAATTTTTGAATAATTTACTATAGAAAAGGCAATCCCTGGCGTATTTAAAATTTGCGACAGTAAAAAATTAATTTTTGAATAATTTACTATAGAAAAGGCAATCCCTGGCGTATTTAAAATTTGCGACAGTATAAAATCATTTTTTGAATAATTTACTATAGAAAAGGCAATCCCTGGCGTAATTAAAATTTGAGACACTAAACAATTATTTTTTGAATAATTTACTATACAAAAGGCAATCCCTGGCGTAATTAAAATCTGCGACAGTAAAAAATGAATTTTTGAATAATTTACTATAGAAAAGGCAATCCCTGGCGTAATTAAAATTTGCGACAGTAAAAAATTATTTTTTGCAAAATTTACTATAGAAAAGGCAATCCCTGGCGTAATTAAAATTTGTGACAGAAAAAATTATTTTTTGAATAATTTACTATAGAAAAGGCAATCCCTGGCGTAATTAAAATTTGAGGCAGTAAAAAATGAATTTTTGAATAATTTACTATAGAAAAGGCAATCCCTGGCGTAATTAAAATTTGCGACACTAAACAATTATTTTTTGCAAAATTTACTATAGAAAAGGCAATCCCTGGCGTAATTAAAATTTGCGACAGTATAAAAATATTTTTTGAATAATTTACTATAGAAAAGGCAATCCCTGGCGTAATTAAAATTTGAGACACTAAACAATTAGTTTTTGAATAATTTACTATAGAAAAGGCAATCCCTGGCGTATTTATAATTTGCGACAGTATAAAATTATTTTTTGAATAATTTACTATAGGAAAGGCAATCCCTGGCGTAATTAAAATTTGCGACAGAAAAAAATTATTTTTTTGCAAAATTTTCTATAGAAAAGGCAATCCCTGGCGTAATTAAAATTTGCGACAGTAAAAAATTATTTTTTGAATAATTTACTATAGAAAAGGCAATCCCTGGCGTAATTATAATTTGCGACAGTAAAAAATTATTTTTTGAATAATTTACTATAGAAAAGGCAATCCCTGGCGTAATTATAAATTGAGACAGTAAAAAATTAATTTTTGAATAATTTACTATAGAAAAGGCAATCCCTGGCGTATTTAAAATTTGCGACAGTAAAAAAATTAATTTTTGAATAATTTACTATAGAAAAGGCAATCCCTGGCGTATTTAAAATTTGCGACAGTATAAAATTATTTTTTGAATAATTTACTATACAAAAGACAATACCTGGCGTAATTAAAATTTGCGACAGTAAAAAATTATTTTTTGAATAATTTACTATAGAAAAGGCAATCCCTGGCGTAATTAAAATTTGTGACAGAGAAAATTATTTTTTGAATAATTTACTATACAAAAGGCAATCCCTGGCGTAATTAAAATTTGTGACAGAAAAAATGAATTTTTGAATAATTTACTATACAAAAGGCAATCCCTGGCGTAATTAAAATTTGCGACAGTAAAAAAATATTTTTTGCAAAATTTACTATAGAAAAGGCAATGCCTGGCGTAATTAAAATTTGAGACAGTAAAAAATGAATTTTTGAATAATTTACTATAGAAAAGGCAATCCCTGGCGTAATTAAAATTTGCGACACTAAACAATTATTTTTTGCAAAATTTACTATAGAAAAGGCAATCCCGGGCGTAATTAAAATTTGAGACAGTAAAAAATAAATTTTTGAATAATTTACTATAGAAAAGGCAATCCCTGGCGTAATTAAAATTTGCGACAGTATAAAATTATTTTTTGAATAATTTACTATAGAAAAGGCAATCCCTGGCGTAATTAAAATATGCGACACTAAACAATTAGTTTTTGAATAATTTACTATAGAAAAGGCAATCCCTGGCGTAATTATAATTTTCGACAGTATAAAATTATTTTTTGAATAATTTACTATAGAAAAGGCAATCCCTGGCGTAATTAAAATTTGAGACAGTAAAAAATGTATTTTTGAATAATTTACTATAGAAAAGGCAATCCCTGGCGTAATTATAATTTGCGACAGTAAAAAATTAATTTTTGAATAATTTACTATAGAAAAGGCAATCCCTGGCGTATTTAAAATTTGCGACAGTATAAAATTATTTTTTGAATAATTTACTATACAAAAGGCAATCCCTGGCGTAATTAAAATTTGCAACAGTAAAAAATTATTTTTTGCAAAATTTACTATAGAAAAGGCAATCCCTGGCGTAATTCAAATTTGCGAGACTAAACAATTAGTTTTTGAATAATTTACTATGGAAAAGGCAATCCCTGGCGTAATTATAATTTGCGACAGTATAAAATTATTTTTTGAATAATTTACTATAGAAAAGGCAATCCCCGGCGTAATTAAAATTTGAGACACTAAACAATTATTTTTTGAATAATTTACTATACAAAAGGCAATCCCTGGCGTAATTAAAATCTGCGACAGTAAAAAATGAATTTTTGAATAATTTACTATAGAAAAGGCAATCCCTGGCGTAATTAAAATTTGCGACAGTAAAAAATTATTTTTTGCAAAATTTACTATAGAAAAGGCAATCCCTGGCGTAATTAAAATTTGTGACAGAAAAAATTATTTTTTGAATAATTTACTATAGAAAAGGCAATCCTTGGCGTAATTAAAATTTGAGGCAGTAAAAAATGAATTTTTGAATAATTTACTATAGAAAAGGCAATCCCTGGCGTAATTAAAATTTGCGACACTAAACAATTATTTTTTGCAAAATTTACTATAGAAAAGGCAATCCCTGGCGTAATTAAAATTTGCGACAGTATAAAATTATTTTTTGAATAATTTACTATAGAAAAGGCAATCCCTGGCGTAATTAAAATTTGAGACACTAAACAATTATTTTTTGAATAATTTACTATACAAAAGGCAATCCCTGGCGTAATTAAAATCTGCGACAGTAAAAAATGAATTTTTGAATAATTTACTATAGAAAAGGCAATCCCTGGCGTAATTAAAATTTGCGACACTAAACAATTATTTTTTGCAAAATTTACTATAGAAAAGGCAATCCCTGGCGCAATTAAAATTTGAGACAGTAAAAAATTATTTTTTGAATAATTTACTATACAAAAGACAATCCCTGGCGTAATTAAAATTTGCGACAGTAAAAAATGAATTTTTGAATAATTTACTATAGAAAAGGCAATCCCTGGCCTAATTAAAATTTGCGACAGAAAAAAATTAATTTTTGAATAATTTACTATAGAAAAGGCAATCCCTGGCGTAATTAAAATTTGCGACAGTAAAAAATTATTTTTTGAATAATTTACTATAGAAAAGGCAATCCTTGGCGTAATTAAAATTTGAGACAGAAAAAATTATTTTTTGAATAATTTACTATAGAAAAGGCAATCCCTGGCGTAATTAAAATTTGCGACACTAAACAATTATTTTTTGCAAAATTTACTATACAAAAGGCAATCCCTGGCGTAATTAAAATTTGAGACAGTAAAAAATGAATTTTTGAATAATTTACTATAGAAAAGGCAATCCCTGGCGTAATTAAAATTTGCGACAGTATAAAATTATTTTTTGAATAATTTACTATAGAAAAGGCAATCCCTGGCGTAATTAAAATTTGCGACACTAAACAATTAGTTTTTGAATAATTTACTATAGAAAAGGAAATCCCTGGCGTAATTATAATCTGCGACAGTATAAAATTATTTTTTGGATAATTTACTATAGAAAAGGCAATCCCTGGCGTAATTAAAATTTGAGACAGTAAAAAATGAATTTTTGAATAATTTACTATAGAAAAGGCAATCCCTGGCGTAATTAAAATTTGCGACACTAAACAATTATTTTTTGCAAAATTTACTATAGTAAAGGCAATCCCTGGCGTAATTAAAATTTGCGACACTAAACAATTATTTTTTGAATAATTTAATATAGAAAAGGCAATCCCTGGCGTAATTATAATTTGAGACAGTAAAAAATTAATTTTTGAATAATTTACTATAGAAAAGGCAATCCCTGGCGTAATTAAAATTTGTGACAGAAAAAATTATTTTTTGAATAATTTACTATAGAAAAGGCAATCCCTGGCGTAATTAAAATTTGTGACAGAAAAAATGAATTTTTGAATAATTTACTATACAAAAGGCAATCCCTGGCGTAATTAAAATTTGCGACAGTAAAAAATTATTTTTTGAATAATTTATTATAGAAAAGGCAATCGCTGGCTTAATTAAAATTTTCGCCACTAAACAATTATTTTTTGCAAAATTTACTATAGAAAAGGCAATCCCTGGCGTAATTATAATTTGCGACAGTAAAAAATTATTTTTTGCAAAATTTACTATAGAAAAGGCAATCCCTGGCGTATTTAAAATTTGCGACAGTATAAAATTAATTTTTGAATAATTTACTATAGAAAAGGCAATCCCTGGCGTAATTAAAATTTGAGACAGTAAAAAATTATTTTTTGAATAATTTACTAAAGAAAAGGCAATCCCTGGCGTAATTAAAATTTGCGACAGTAAAAAATGAATTTTTGAATAATTTACTATAGAAAAGGCAATCCCTGGCGGAATTAAAATTTGCGACAGAAAAAAATTAATTTTTGAATAATTTACTATAGAAAAGGCAATCCCTGGCGTAATTAAAATTTGCGACAGTAAAAAATTATTTTTTGAATAATTTACTATAGAAAAGGCAATCCCTGGCGTGATTAAAATTTGAGACAGAAAAAAATATTTTTTGAATAATTTACTATAGAAAAGGCAATCCCTGGCGTAATTAAAATTTGCGACACTAAACAATTATTTTTTGCAAAATTTACTATAGAAAAGGCAATCCCTGGCGTAATTAAAATTTGAGACAGTAAAAAATGAATTTTTGAATAATTTACTATAGAAAAGGCAATCCCTGGCGTAATTAAAATTTGCGACAGTATAAAATTATTTTTTGAATAATTTACTATAGAAAAGGCAATCCCTGGCGTAATTAAAATTTGCGACACTAAACAATTAGTTTTTGAATAATTTACTATAGAAAAGGCAATCCCTGGCGTAATTATAATCTGCGACAGTATAAAATTATTTTTTGAATAATTTACTATAGAAAAGGCAATCCCTGGCGTAATTAAAATTTGAGACAGAAAAAATTATTTTTTGAATAATTTACTATAGAAAAGGCAATCCCTGGCGTAATTAAAATTTGCGACACTAAACCATTATTTTTTGCAAAATTTACTATAGAAAAGGCAATCCCTGGCGTAATTAAAATTTGAGACAGTAAAAAATGAATTTTTGAATAATTTACTATAGAAAAGGCAATCCCTGGCGTAATTAAAATTTGCGACAGTATAAAATTATTTTTTGAATAATTTACTATAGAAAAGGCAATCCCTGGCGTAATTAAAATTTGCGACACTAAACAATTAGTTTTTGAATAATTTACTATAGAAAAGGCAATCCCTGGCGTAATTATAATCTGCGACAGTATAAAATTATTTTTTGAATAATTTACTATAGAAAAGGCAATCCCTGGCTTAATTAAAATTTGAGACACTAAACAATTATTTTTTGAATAATTTACTATACAAAAGGCAATCCCTGGCGTAATTAAAATCTGCGACAGTAAAAAATGAATTTTTGAATAATTTACTATAGAAAAGGCAATCCTTGGCGTAATTAAAATTTGAGACAGAAAAAATTATTTTTTGAATAATTTACTATAGAAAAGGCAATCCCTGGCGTAATTAAAATTTGCGACACTAAACAATTATTTTTTGCAAAATTTACTATAGAAAAGGCAATCCCTGGCGTAATTAAAATTTGAGACAGTAAAAAATGAATTTTTGAATAATTTACTATAGAAAAGGCAATCCCTGGCGTAATTAAAATTTGCGACAGTATAAAATTATTTTTTGAATAATTTACTATAGAAAAGGCAATCCCTGGCGTAATTAAAATTTGCGACACTAAACAATTAGTTTTTGAATAATTTACTATAGAAAAGGAAATCCCTGGCGTAATTATAATCTGCGACAGTATAAAATTATTTTTTGAATAATTTACTATAGAAAAGGCAATCCCTGGTGTAATTAAAATTTGAGACAGTAAAAAATGAATTTTTGAATAATTTACTATAGAAAAGGCAATCCCTGGCGTAATTAAAATTTGCGACACTAAACAATTATTTTTTGCAAAATTTACTATAGTAAAGGCAATCCCTGGCGTAATTAAAATTTGCGACACTAAACAATTATTTTTTGAATAATTTAATATAGAAAAGGCAATCCCTGGCGTAATTATAATTTGAGACAGTAAAAAATTAATTTTTGAATAATTTA
Organism: Dioctria linearis; assembly: GCA_963930735.1. Taxonomy (NCBI): domain Eukaryota; kingdom Metazoa; phylum Arthropoda; class Insecta; order Diptera; family Asilidae; genus Dioctria; species Dioctria linearis. The sequence continues at coordinate 9,907 of CAWVNZ010000497.1, forward strand.
CTATAGAAAAGGCAATCCCTGGCGTAATTAAAATTTGTGACAGAAAAAATTATTTTTTGAATAATTTACTATAGAAAAGGCAATCCCTGGCGTAATTAAAATTTGTGACAGAAAAAATGAATTTTTGAATAATTTACTATACAAAAGGCAATCCCTGGCGTAATTAAAATTTGCGACAGTAAAAAATTATTTTTTGAATAATTTATTATAGAAAAGGCAATCGCTGGCTTAATTAAAATTTTCGACACTAAACAATTATTTTTTGCAAAATTTACTATAGAAAAGGCAATCCCTGGCGTAATTATAATTTGCGACAGTAAAAAATTATTTTTTGCAAAATTTACTATAGAAAAGGCAATCCCTGGCGTATTTAAAATTTGCGACAGTATAAACTTAATTTTTGAATAATTTACTATAGAAAAGGCAATCCCTGGCGTAATTAAAATTTGAGACAGTAAAAAATTATTTTTTGAATAATTTACTAAAGAAAAGGCAATCCCTGGCGTAATTAAAATTTGCGACAGTAAAAAATGAATTTTTGAATAATTTACTATAGAAAAGGCAATCCCTGGCGGAATTAAAATTTGCGACAGATAAAAATTAATTTTTGAATAATTTACTATAGAAAAGGCAATCCCTGGCGTAATTAAAATTTGCGACAGTAAAAAATTATTTTTTGAATAATTTACTATAGAAAAGGCAATCCCTGGCGTGATTAAAATTTGAGACAGAAAAAAATATTTTTTGAATAATTTACTATAGAAAAGGCAATCCCTGGCGTAATTAAAATTTGCGACACTAAACAATTATTTTTTGCAAAATTTACTATAGAAAAGGCAATCCCTGGCGTAATTAAAATTTGAGACAGTAAAAAATGAATTTTTGAATAATTTACTATAGAAAAGGCAATCCCTGGCGTAATTAAAATTTGCGACAGTATAAAATTATTTTTTGAATAATTTACTATAGAAAAGGCAATCCCTGGCGTAATTAAAATTTGCGACACTAAACAATTAGTTTTTGAATAATTTACTATAGAAAAGGCAATCCCTGGCGTAATTATAATCTGCGACAGTATAAAATTATTTTTTGAATAATTTACTATAGAAAAGGCAATCCCTGGCGTAATTAAAATTTGAGACAGAAAAAATTATTTTTTGAATAATTTACTATAGAAAAGGCAATCCCTGGCGTAATTAAAATTTGCGACACTAAACCATTATTTTTTGCAAAATTTACTATAGAAAAGGCAATCCCTGGCGTAATTAAAATTTGAGACAGTAAAAAATGAATTTTTGAATAATTTACTATAGAAAAGGCAATCCCTGGCGTAATTAAAATTTGCGACAGTATAAAATTATTTTTTGAATAATTTACTATAGAAAAGGCAATCCCTGGCGTAATTAAAATTTGCGACACTAAACAATTAGTTTTTGAATAATTTACTATAGAAAAGGCAATCCCTGGCGTAATTATAATCTGCGACAGTATAAAATTATTTTTTGAATAATTTACTATAGAAAAGGCAATCCCTGGCGTAATTAAAATTTGAGACAGTAAAAAATGAATTTTTGAATAATTTACTATAGAAAAGGCAATCCCTGGCGTAATTAAAATTTGCGACACTAAACAATTATTTTTTGCAAAATTTACTATAGTAAAGGCAATCCCTGGCGTAATTAAAATTTGCGACACTAAACAATTATTTTTTGAATAATTTAATATAGAAAAGGCAATCCCTGGCGTAATTATAATTTGAGACAGTAAAAAATTAATTTTTGAATAATTTACTATAGAAAAGGCAATCCCTGGCGTAATTAAAATTTGTGACAGAAAAAATATTTACTATAGAAAAGGCAATCCCTGGCGTAATTAAAATTTGTGACAGAAAAAATGAATTTTTGAATAATTTACTATACAAAAGGCAATCCCTGGCGTAATTAAAATTTGCGACAGTAAAAAATTATTTTTTGAATAATTTACTATAGAAAAGGCAATCCCTGGCTTAATTAAAATTTGCGACACTAAACAATTATTTTTTGCAAAATTTACTATAGAAAAGGCAATCCCTGGCGTAATTATAATTTGCGACAGTAAAAAATTATTTTTTGCAAAATTTACTATAGAAAAGGCAATCCCTGGCGTATTTAAAATTTGCGACAGTATAAAATTAATTTTTGAATAATTTACTATAGAAAAGGCAATCGCTGGCGTAATTAAAATTTGAGACAGTAAAAAATTTTTTTTGAATAATTTACTATAGAAAAGGCAATCCCTGGCGTAATTATAATTTGAGACAGTAAAAAATTAATTTTTGAATATTTTACTATAGAAAAGGCAATCCTTGGCTTAATTAAAATTTGAGACAGTAAAAAATTATTTTTTGAATAATTTACTATAGAAAAGGCAATCCCTGGCGTAATTAAAATTTGCGACAGTAAAAAATTATTTTTTGAATAATTTACTATAGAAAAGGCAATCCCTGGCGTAATTAAAATTTGAGACAGTAAAAAATTATTTTTTGCAAAATTTACTATAGAAAAGGCAATCCCTGGCGTATTTAAAAATTGCGACAGTATAAAATTAATTTTTGAATAATTTACTATAGAAAAGGCAATCCCTGGCGTAATAAAAATTTGAGACAGTAAAAAATTATTTTTTGAATAATTTACTAAAGAAAAGGCAATCCCTGGCGTAATTAAAATTTGCGACAGTAAAAAAGGAATTTTTGAATAATTTACTACAGAAAAGGCAATCCCTGGCGTAATTAAAATTTGCGACAGAAAAAAATTAATTTTTGAATAATTTACTATAGAAAAGGCAATCCCTGGCGTAATTAAAATTTGAGACAGTAAAAAATGAATTTTTGAATAATTTACTATAGAAAAGGCAATCCCTGGCGTAATTAAAATTTGCGACAGTATAAAATTATTTTTTGAATAATTTACTATAGAAAAGGCAATCCGTGGCGTAATTAAAATTTGCGACACTAAACAATTAGTTTTTGAATAATTTACTATAGAAAAGGCAATCCCTGGCTTAATTATAATCTGCGACAGTATAAAATTATTTTTTGAATAATTTACCAAAGAAAAGGCAATCCTTGGCGCAATTAAAATTTGAGACAGTAAAAAATGAATTTTTGAATAATTTACTATAGAAAAGGCAATCCCTGGCGTAATTAAAATTTGCGACACTAAACAATTATTTTTTGCAAAATTTACTATAGTAAAGGCAATCCCTGGCGTAATTAAAATTTGCGACACTAAACAATTATTTTTTGAATAATTTAATATAGAAAAGGCAATCCCTGGCGTAATTATAATTTGAGACAGTAAAAAATTAATTTTTGAATAATTTACTATAGAAAAGGCAATCCCTGGCGTAATTAAAATTTGAGACAGTAAAAAATGAATTTTTGAATAATTTACTATACAAAAGGCAATCCCTGGCGTAATTAAAATTTGCGACAGTAAAAAATTATTTTTTGAATAATTTACTATAGAAAAGGCAATCCCTGGCTTAATTAAAATTTGCGACATTAAACAATTATTTTTTGCAAAATTTACTATAGAAAAGGCAATCCCTGGCGTAATTATAATTTGCGACAGTAAAAAATTATTTTTTGCAAAATTTACTATAGAAAAGGCAATCCCTGGCGTATTTAAAATTTGCGACAGTATAAAATTAATTTTTGAATAATTTACTATAGAAAAGGCAATCCCTGGCGTAATTAAAATTTGAGACAGTAAAAAATTATTTTTTGAATAATTTACTAAAGAAAAGGCAATCCCTGGCGTAATTAAAATTTGCGACAGTAAAAAATTATTTTTTGAATAATTTACTATAGAAAAGGCAATCCCTGGCGTAATTAAAATTTGCGACACTAAACAATTATTTTTTGCAAAATCTACTATAGAAAAGGCAATCCCTGGCGAATTTAAAATTTGCGACAGTATAAAATTAATTTTTGAATAATTTACTATAGAAAAGGCAATCCCTGGCGTAATTATAATTTGAGACAGTAAAAAATTAATTTTTGAATAATTTACTATAGAAAAGGCAATCCCTGGCGTAATTAAAATTTGCGACAGTAAAAAATTAGTTTTTGAATAATTTACTATAGAAAAGGCAATCCCTGGCGTAATTAAAATTTGCGACAGTAAAAAATGAATTTTTGAATAATTTACTATAGAAAAGGCAATCCCTGGCGTATTTAAAATTTGCGACACTAAACAATTATTTTTTGCAAAATTTACTATAGAAAAGGCAATCCCTGGCGTATTTAAAATTTGCGACAGTATAAAATTATTTTTTGAATAATTTACTATAGAAAAGGCAATCCTTGGCGTATTTAAAATTTGAGACAGTAAAAAATGAATTTTTGAATAATTTACTATAGAAAAGGCAATCCCTGGCGTAATTAAAATTTGCGACAGTAAAAAATTATTTTTTGAATAATTTACTATACAAAAGGCAATCCCTGGCGTATTTAAAATTTGCAACAGTAAAAAATTATTTTTTGAATAATTTACTATAGAAAAGGCAATCCCTGGCGTAATTAAAATTTGTGACAGAAAAAAATATTTTTTGAATAATTTACTATAGAAAAGGCAATCCCTGGCGTAATTAACATTTGCGACAGTAAAAAATTAGTTTTTGAATAATTTACTATAGAAAAGGCAATCCCTGGCGTATTTAAAATTTGCGACAGTAAACAATTATTTTTTGCAAAATTTACTATAAAAAAGGCAATCCCTGGAGCATTAAAAATTTGCGACAGTATAAAATTATTTTTTGAATATTTTGATATAGAAAAGGCAATCCCTGGCGTAATTAAAATTTGCGACAGTAAAAAATTATTTTTTGAATAATTTACTATAGAAAAGGCATTCCCTGGCCTAATTAAAATTTGAGACAGTAAAAAATTATTTTTTGCAAAATTTACTATAGAAAAGGCAATCCCTGGCGTATTTAAAATTTGCGACAGTATAAAATTAATTTTTGAATAATTTACTATAGAAAAGGCAATCCCTGGCGTAATTAAAATTTGAGACAGTAAAAAATTATTTTTTGAATAATTTACTATAGAAAAGGCAATCCCTGGCGTAATTAAAATTTGCGACAGTAAAAAATTATTTTTTGAATAATTTACTATAGAAAAGGCAATCCCTGGCGTAATTAAAATTTGCGACACTAAACAATTATTTTTTGCAAAATTTACTATAGAAAAGACAATCCCTGGCGTATTTAAAATTTGCGACAGTTTAAAATTATTTTTTGAATAATTTACTATAGAAAAGGCAATCCCTGGCGTATTTAAAATTTGAGACAGTAAAAAATGAATTTTTGAATAATTTACTATATAAAAGGCAATCCCTGGCGTAATTAAAATTTGCGACAGTAAAAAATTATTTTTTGAATAATTTACTATACAAAAGGCAATCCCTGGCGTATTTAAAATTTGCAACAGTAAAAAATTATTTTTTGCAACATTTACTATAGAAAAGGCAATCCCTGGCGTATTTAAAATTTGCGACACTAAACAATCATTTTTTGCAAAATTTACTATAGAAAAGGCAATCCCTGGCGTATTTAAAATTTGCGACAGTATAAAATTATTTTTTGAATAATTTACTATAGAAAAGGCAATCCCTAGCGTATTTAAAATTTGAGACAGTAAAAAATGAATTTTTGAATAATTTACTATAGAAAAGGCAATCCCTGGCGTAATTAAAATTTGCGACAGTAAAAAATTATTTTTTGAATAATTTACTATACAAAAGGCAATCCCTGGCGTATTTAAAATTTGCAACAGTAAAAAATTATTTTTTGAATAATTTACTATAGAAAAGGCAATCCCTGGCGTAATTAAAATTTGCGACACTTAACAATTATTTTTTGCAAAATTTACTATAGAAAAGGCAATCCCTGGCGTATTTAAAATTTGCGACAGTATAAAATTATTTTTTGCAAAATTTACTATAGAAAACGCAATGCCTGGCGTAATTATAATTTGCGACAGTAAAAAATTATTTTTTGAATAATTTACTGTAGAAAAGGCAATCCCTGGCGTAATTAAAATTTGAGACAGTAAAAAATGAATTTTTGAATAATTTACTATACAAAAGGCAATCCCTGGCTTAATTAAAATTTGCGACAGTAAAAAATTATTTTTTGAATAATTTACTATAGAAAAGGCAATCCCTGGCGTAATTAAAATTTGCGACACTAAACAATTATTTTTTGCAAAATTTACTATAGAAAAGGCAATCCATGGCGTAGTTATAATTTGCGACAGTAAAAAATTATTTTTTGCAAAATTTACTATAGAAAAGGCAATCCCTGGCGTAATTAAAATTTGAGACAGTAAAAAATGAAGTTTTGAATATTTTACTATACAAAAGGCAATCCCTGGCGTAATTAAAATTTGAGACAGTAAAAAATGAATTTTTGAATAATTTACTATACAAAAGGCAATCCATGGCGTAATTAAAATTTGCGACAGTAAAAAATTATTTCTTGAATAATTTACTATAGAAAAGGCAATCCCTGGCGTAATTAAAATTTGCGACACTAAACAATTATTTTTTGCAAAATTTACTATAGAAAAGGCAATCCCTGGCGTAATTATAATTTGCGACAGTAAAAAATTATTTTTTGCAAAATTTACTATAGAAAAGGCAATCCCTGGCGTATTTAAAATTTGCGACAGTATCAAATTAATTTTTGAATAATTTACTATAGAAAAGGCAATCCCTGGCGTAATTAAAATTTGAGACAGTAAAAAATTATTTTTTGAATAATTTACTATAGAAAAGGCAATCCCTGGCGTAATTAAAATTTGAGACAGTAAAAAATTAATTTTTGAATAATTTACTATAGAAAAGGCAATCCCTGGCGTAATTAAAATTTGAGACAGTAAAAAATTATTTTTTGAATAATTTACTATAGAAAAGGCAATCCCTGGCGTAATTAAAATTTGCGACAGTAAAAAATTATTTTTTGAATAATTTACTATAGAAAAGGCAATTCCTGGCGTAATTAAAATTTGAGACAGTAAAAAATTATTTTTTGAATAATTTACTATAGAAAAGGCAATCCCTGGCGTATTTAAAATTTGCGACAGTATAAAATTAATTTTTGAATAATTTACTATAGAAAAGGCAATCCCTGGCGTAATTAAAATTTGAGACAGTAAAAAATTATTTTTTGAATAATTTACTATAGAAAAGGCAATCCCTGGCGTAATTAAAATTTGCGACAGTAAAAAATTATTTTTTGAATAATTTACTATAGAAAAGGCAATCTCTGGCGTAATTAAAATTTGCGACACTAAACAATTATTTTTTGCAAAATTTACTATAGAAAAGGCAATCCCTGGCGTATTTAAAATTTGCGACAGTATAAAATTAATTTTTGAATAATTTACTATAGAATAGGCAATCCTTGGCGTAATTAAAATTTGAGACAGTAAAAAATGAATTTTTGAATAATTTACTATAGAAAAGGCAATCCCTGGCGTAATTAAAATTTGAGACAGTAAAAAATTAATTTTTGAATAATTTACTATAGAAAAGGCAATCCCTGGCGTAATTAAAATTTGAGACAGTAAAAAATTATTTTTTGAATAATTTACTATAGAAAAGGCAATCCCTGGCGTAATTAAAATTTGCGACACTAAACAATTATTTTTTGCAAAATTTACTATAGAAAAGGCAATCCCTGGCGTAATTATAATTTGCGACAGTAAAAAATTATTTTTTGCAAAATTTACTATAGAAAAGGCAATCCCTGGCGTAATTAAAATTTGAGACAGTAAAAAATTATTTTTTGCATAATTTACTATAGAAAAGGCAATCCCTGGCGTAATTAAAATTTGCGACAGTAAAAAATTATTTTTTGAATAATTTTCTATAGAAAAGGCAATTCCTGGCGTAATTAAAATTTGAGACAGTAAAAAATTATTTTTTGAATAATTTACTATAGAAAAGGCAATCCCTGGCGTATTTAAAATTTGCGACAGTATAAAATTAATTTTTGAATAATTTACTATAGAAAAGGCAATCCCTGGCGTAATTAAAATTTGAGACAGTAAAAAATTATTTTTTGAATAATTTACTATAGAAAAGGCAATCCCTGGCGTAATTAAAATTTGCGACAGTAAAAAATTATTTTTTGAATACTTTACTATAGAAAAGGCAATCTCTGGCGTAATTAAAATTTGCGACACTAAACAATTATTTTTTGCAAAATTTACTATAGAAAAGGCAATCCCTGGCGTATTTAAAATTTGCGACAGTATAAAATTAATTTTTGAATAATTTACTATAGAATAGGCAATCCTTGGCGTAATTAAAATTTGAGACAGTAAAAAATGAATTTTTGAATAATTTACTATAGAAAAGGCAATCCCTGGCGTAATTAAAATTTGCGACAGTAAAAAATTATTTTTTGAATAATTTACTATAGAAAAGGCAATCCCTGGCGTATTTAAAATTTGCGACAGTATAAAATTAATTTTTGAATAATTTACTATAGAAAAGGCATTCCCTGGCGTAATTAAAATTTGCGACAGTAAAAAATTATTTTTTGAATAATTTACTATAGAAAAGGCAATTCCTGGCGTAATTAAAATTTGAGACAGTAAAAAATTATTTTTTGAATAATTTACTATAGAAAAGGCAATCCCTGGCGTATTTAAAATTTGCGACAGTATAAAATTAATTTTTGAATAATTTACTATAGAAAAGGCAATCCCTGGCGTAATTAAAATTTGAGACAGTAAAAAATTATTTTTTGAATAATTTACTATAGAAAAGGCAATCCCTGGCGTAATTAAAATTTGCGACTGTAAAAAATTATTTTTTGAATAATTTACTATAGAAAAGGCAATCTCTGGCGTAATTAAAATTTGCGACACTAAACAATTATTTTTTGCAAAATTTACTATAGAAAAGGCAATCCCTGGCGTATTTAAAATTTGCGACAGTATAAAATTAATTTTTGAATAATTTACTATAGAATAGGCAATCCTTGGCGTAATTAAAATTTGAGACAGTAAAAAATGAATTTTTGAATAATTTACTATAGAAAAGGCAATCCCTGGCGTAATTAAAATTTGAGACAGTAAAAAATTAATTTTTGAATAATTTACTATAGAAAAGGCAATCCCTGGCGTATTTAAAATTTGCGACAGTATAAAATTAATTTTTGAATAATTTACTATAGAAAAGGCAATCCCTGGCGTAATTAAAATTTGAGACAGTAAAAAATTATTTTTTGAATAATTTACTATAGAAAAGGCAATCCCTGGCGTAATTAAAATTTGCGACAGTAAAAAATTATTTTTTGAATAATTTACTATAGAAAAGGCAATCTCTGGCGTAATTAAAATTTGCGACACTAAACAATTATTTTTTGCAAAATTTACTATAGAAAAGGCAATCCCTGGCGTATTTAAAATTTGCGACAGTATAAAATTAATTTTTGAATAATTTACTATAGAATAGGCAATCCTTGGCGTAATTAAAATTTGAGACAGTAAAAAATGAATTTTTGAATAATTTACTATAGAAAAGGCAATCCCTGGCGTAATTAAAATTTGAGACAGTAAAAAATTAATTTTTGAATAATTTACTATAGAAAAGTCAATCCCTGGCGTAATTAAAATTTGAGACAGTAAAAAATTATTTTTTGAATAATTTACTATAGAAAAGGCAATCCCTGGCGTAATTAAAATTTGCGACACTAAACAATTATTTTTTGCAAAATTTACTATAGAAAAGGCAATCCCTGGCGTAATTATAATTTGCGACAGTAAAAAATTATTTTTTGCAAAATTTACTATAGAAAAGGCAATCCCTGGCGTATTTAAAATTTGCGACAGTATCAAATTAATTTTTGAATAATTTACTATAGAAAAGGCAATCCCTGGCGTAATTAAAATTTGAGACAGTAAAAAATTATTTTTTGAATAATTTACTATAGAAAAGGCAATCCCTGGCGTAATTAAAATTTGAGACAGTAAAAAATTAATTTTTGAATAATTTACTATAGAAAAGGCAATCCCTGGCGTAATTAAAATTTGAGACAGTAAAAAATTATTTTTTGCATAATTTACTATAGAAAAGGCAATCCCTGGCGTAATTAAAATTTGCGACAGTAAAAAATTATTTTTTGAATAATTTTCTATAGAAAAGGCAATTCCTGGCGTAATTAAAATTTGAGACAGTAAAAAATTATTTTTTGAATAATTTACTATAGAAAAGGCAATCCCTGGCGTATTTAAAATTTGCGACAGTATAAAATTAATTTTTGAATAATTTACTATAGAAAAGGCAATCCCTGGCGTAATTAAAATTTGAGACAGTAAAAAATTATTTTTTGAATAATTTACTATAGAAAAGGCAATCCCTGGCGTAATTAAAATTTGCGACAGTAAAAAATTATTTTTTGAATAATTTACTATAGAAAAGGCAATCTCTGGCGTAATTAAAATTTGCGACACTAAACAATTATTTTTTGCAAAATTTACTATAGAAAAGGCAATCCCTGGCGTATTTAAAATTTGCGACAGTATAAAATTAATTTTTGAATAATTTACTATAGAATAGGCAATCCTTGGCGTAATTAAAATTTGAGACAGTAAAAAATGAATTTTTGAATAATTTACTATAGAAAAGGCAATCCCTGGCGTAATTAAAATTTGCGACAGTAAAAAATTATTTTTTGAATAATTTACTATAGAAAAGGCAATCCCTGGCGTATTTAAAATTTGCGACAGTATAAAATTAATTTTTGAATAATTTACTATAGAAAAGGCATTCCCTGGCGTAATTAAAATTTGCGACAGTAAAAAATTATTTTTTGAATAATTTACTATAGAAAAGGCAATTCCTGGCGTAATTAAAATTTGAGACAGTAAAAAATTATTTTTTGAATAATTTACTATAGAAAAGGCAATCCCTGGCGTATTTAAAATTTGCGACAGTATAAAATTAATTTTTGAATAATTTACTATAGAAAAGGCAATCCCTGGCGTAATTAAAATTTGAGACAGTAAAAAATTATTTTTTGAATAATTTACTATAGAAAAGGCAATCCCTGGCGTAATTAAAATTTGCGACAGTAAAAAATTATTTTTTGAATAATTTACTATAGAAAAGGCAATCTCTGGCGTAATTAAAATTTGCGACACTAAACAATTATTTTTGCAAAATTTACTATAGAAAAGGCAATCCCTGGCGTATTTAAAATTTGCGACAGTATAAAATTAATTTTTGAATAATTTACTATAGAATAGGCAATCCTTGGCGTAATTAAAATTTGAGACAGTAAAAAATGAATTTTTGAATAATTTACTATAGAAAAGGCAATCCCTGGCGTAATTAAAATTTGAGACAGTAAAAAATTAATTTTTGAATAATTTACTATAGAAAAGGCAATCCCTGGCGTAATTAAAATTTGAGACAGTAAAAAATTATTTTTTGAATAATTTACTATAGAAAAGGCAATCCCTGGCGTAATTAAAATTTGCGACACTAAACAATTATTTTTTGCAAAATTTACTATAGAAAAGGCAATCCCTGGCGTAATTATAATTTGCGACAGTAAAAAATTATTTTTTGCAAAATTTACTATAGAAAAGGCAATCCCTGGCGTATTTAAAATTTGCGACAGTATCAAATTAATTTTTGAATAATTTACTATAGAAAAGGCAATCCCTGGCGTAATTAAAATTTGAGACAGTAAAAAATTATTTTTTGAATAATTTACTATAGAAAAGGCAATCCCTGGCGTAATTAAAATTTGAGACAGTAAAAAATTAATTTTTGAATAATTTACTATAGAAAAGGCAATCCCTGGCGTAATTAAAATTTGAGACAGTAAAAAATTATTTTTTGAATAATTTACTATAGAAAAGGCAATCCCTGGCGTAATTAAAATTTGCGACAGTAAAAAATTATTTTTTGAATAATTTACTATAGAAAAGGCAATTCCTGGCGTAATTAAAATTTGAGACAGTAAAAAATTATTTTTTGAATAATTTACTATAGAAAAGGCAATCCCTGGCGTATTTAAAATTTGCGACAGTATAAAATTAATTTTTGAATAATTTACTATAGAAAAGGCAATCCCTGGCGTAATTAAAATTTGAGACAGTAAAAAATTATTTTTTGAATAATTTACTATAGAAAAGGCAATCCCTGGCGTAATTAAAATTTGCGACAGTAAAAAATTATTTTTTGAATAATTTACTATAGAATAGGCAATCTCTGGCGTAATTAAAATTTGCGACACTAAACAATTATTTTTTGCAAAATTTACTATAGAAAAGGCAATCCCTGGCGTATTTAAAATTTGCGACAGTATAAAATTAATTTTTGAATAATTTACTATAGAATAGGCAATCCTTGGCGTAATTAAAATTTGAGACAGTAAAAAATGAATTTTTGAATAATTTACTATAGAAAAGGCAATCCCTGGCGTAATTAAAATTTGCGACAGTAAAAAATTATTTTTTGAATAATTTGCTATAGAAAAGGCAATCCCTGGCGTATTTAAAATTTGCGACAGTATAAAATTAATTTTTGAATAATTTACTATAGAAAAGGCAATCCCTGGCGTAATTAAAATTTGAGACAGTAAAAAATGAATTTTTGAATAATTTACTATACAAAAGGCAATCCCTGGCGTAATTAAAATTTGAGACAGTAAAAAATGAATTTTTGAATAATTTACTATACAAAAGGCAATCCCTGGCGTAATTAAAATTTGAGACAGTAAAAAATGAATTTTTGAATAATTTACTATACAAAAGGCAATCCCTGGCGTAGTTAAAATTTGCGACAGTAAAAAATTATTTTTTGAATAATTTACTATAGAAAAGGCAATCCCTGGCGTAATTAAAATTTGCGACACTAAACAATTATTTTTTGCAAAATTTACTATAGAAAAGGCAATCCCTGGCGTAATTATAATTTGCGACAGTAAAAAATTATTTTTTGCAAAATTTACTATAGAAAAGGCAATCCCTGGCGTATTTAAAATTTGCGACAGTATAAAATTAATTTTTGAATAATTTACTATAGAAAAGGCAATCCCTGGCGTAAATAAAATTTGAGACAGTAAAAAATTATTTTTTGAATAATTTACTATAGAAAAGGCAATCCCTGGCGTAATTATAATTTGAGACAGTAAAAAATTAATTTTTGAATAATTTACTATAGAAAAGGCAATCCCTGGCGTAATTAAAATTTGAGACAGAAAAAAATTATTTTTTGAATAATTTACTATAGAAAAGGCAATCCCTGGCGTAATTAAAATTTGCGACAGTAAAAAATTATTTTTTGAATAATTTACTATAGAAAAGGCAATCCCTGGCGTAATTAAAATTTGAGACAGTAAAAAATTATTTTTTGAATAATTTACTATAGAAAAGGCAATCCCTGGCGTATTTAAAATTTGCGACAGTATAAAATTAATTTTTGAATAATTTACTATAGAAAAGGCAATCCCTGGCGTAATTAAAATTTGAGACAGTAAAAAATTATTTTTTGAATAATTTACCATAGAAAAGGCAATCCCTGGCGTAATTAAAATTTGCGACAGTAAAAAATTATTTTTTGAATAATTTACTATAGAAAAGGCAATCCCTGGCGTAATTAAAATTTGCGACACTAAACAATTATTTTTTGCAAAATTTACTATAGAAAAGGCAATCCCTGGCGTATTTAAAATTTGCGACAGTATAAAATTAATTTTTGAATAATTTACTATAGAAAAGGCAATACCTGGCGTAATTAAAATTTGAGACAGTAAAAAATGAATTTTTGAATAATTTACTATAGAAAAGGCAATCCCTGGCGTAATTAAAATTTGCGACAGTAAAAAATTATTTTTTGAATAATTTACTATAGAAAAGGCAATCCCTGGCGTATTTAAAATTTGAGACAGTAAAAAATGAATTTTTGAATAATTTACTATAGAAAAGGCAATCCCTGAAGTAATTAAAATTTGCGACAGTAAAAAATTATTTTTTGAATAATTTACTATACAAAAGGCAATCCCTGGCGTATTTAAAATTTGCAACAGTAAAAAATTATTTTTTGCAACATTTACTATAGAAAAGGCAATCCCTGGCGTATTTAAAATTTGCGACAGTAAAAAATTAGTTTTTGCAAAATTTACTATAGAAAAGGCAATCCCTGGGGTAATGAATTTTTGAATAATTTACTATAGAAAAGGCAATCCCTGGCGTAATTAAAATTTGCGACAGTATAAAATTATTTTTTGAATAATTTACTATAGAAAAGGCAATCCCTGGCGTAATTAAAATTTGAGACAGTAAAAAATGAATTTTTGAATAATGTACTATAGAAAAGGCAATCCCTGGCGTAATTAAAATTTGCGACACTAAACAATTATTTTTTGCAAAATTTACTATAGAAAAGGCAATCCATGGCGTAATTAAAATTTGCGACACTAAACAATTATTTTTTGCAAAATTTACTATAGAAAAGGAAATCCCTGGCGTAATTAAAATTTGCGACACTAAACAATTATTTTTTGCAAAATTTACTATAGAAAAGGCAATCCCTGGCGTAATTAAAATTTGCGACAGTAAACAATTATTTTTTGCAAAATTTACTATAGAAAAGGCAATCCCTGGCGTAATTAAAATTTGCGACACTAAACAATTATTTTTTGAATAATTTACTATAGAAAAGGCAATCCCTGGCGTAATTAAAATTTGAGACAGTATAAAATTATTTTTTGAATAATTTACTATAGAAAAGGCAATCCCTGGCGTAATTAAAATTTGAGACAGTAAAAAATTATTTTTTGAATAATTTACTATAGAAAAGGCAATCCCTGGCGTAATTAAAATTTGAGACAGTAAAAAATTATTTTTTGAATAATTTACTATAGAAAAGGCAATCCCTGGCGTAATTATAATTTGCGACAGTAAAAAATGAATTTTTGAATAATTTATACTGTCAAATTTTAATTACGCCAGGGATTGCCTTTTCTATAGTAAATTTTGCAAAAATTCATTTTTTTCTGTCGCAAATTTAAATACGCCAGGGATTGCCTTTTCTATAGTAAATTATTCAAAAAATAATTTTATACTGTCGCAAATTTTAATTACACCAGGGATTGCCTTTTCTATAGTAAATTATTCAAAAAATAATTGTTTAGTGTCGCAAATTATAAATACGCCAGGGATTGCCTTTTCTATAGTAAATTATTCAAAAAATAATTATATAGTGTCGCAAATTTTAATTACGCCAGGGATTGCCTTTTCTATAGTAAATTATTCAAAAAATAATTGTTTAGTGTCGCAAATTATAATTACGCCAGGGATTGCCTTTTCTATAGTAAATTATTCAAAAAATAAATTTTTTCTGTCGCAAATATTAATTACGCCAGGGATTGCCTTTTCTATAGTAAATTTTGCAAAAAATAATTGTTTAGTGTCTCTAATTATAATTACGCCAAGGATTGCCTTTTCTATAGTAAATTATTCAAAAATTCACTTTTTACTGTCTCATATTTTAATTACGCCAGGGATTGCCTTTTCTATAGTAAATTATTCAAAAAATAATTTTTTACTGTCTCAAATTTTAATTACGCCAGGGATTGCCTTTTCTATAGTAAATTATTCAAAAAATAATTTTTTAGTGTCGCAAATTATAATTACGCCAGGGATTGCCTTTTCTATAGTAAATTATTCAAAAAATAATTGTTTTGTGTCGCAAATTATAATTACGCCAGGGATTGCCTTTTCTATAGTAAATTATTCAAAAAATAATTTTTTACTGTCGCAAATTTTAATTACGCCAGGGATTGCCTTTTCTATAGTAAATTTTGCAAAAAATAATTGTTTAGTGTCGCAAAATATAATTACGCCAGGGATTGCCTTTTCTATAGTAAATTATTCAAAAATTAATTTTTTTCTGTCTCAAATTTTAATTACGCCAGGGATTGTCTTTTCTATAGTAAATTATTCAAAAAATAATTTTATACTGTCGCAAATTTTAATTACGCCAGGGATTGCCTTTTCTATAGTAAATTATTCAAAAAATAATTTTTTACTGTCGCAAATTATAATTACGCCAGGGATTGCCTTTTCTATAGTAAATTATTCAAAAAATAATTTTTTACTGTTGCAAATTGTAATTACGCCAGGGATTGCCTTTTCTATAGTAAACTTTGCAAAAAATAATTGTTTAGTGTCGCAAATTATAATTACGCCGGGGATTGCCTTTTCTATAGTAAATTATTCTAAAAATAATTTTTTACTGTCGCAAATTTTAATTACGCCAGGGATTGCCTTTTCTATAGTAAATTTTGCAAAAAATAATTGTTTAGTGTCGCAAATTTTAATTATGCCAGGGATTGCCTTTTCTATAGTAAATTATTCAAAAAATAATTTTTTACTGTCGCAAATTTTAATTACGCCAGGGATTGCCTTTTCTATAGTAAATTTTGCAAAAAATAATTGTTTAGTGTCGCAAATTTTAATTACGCCAGGGATTGCCTTTTCTATAGTAAATTATTCAAAAAATAATTTTTTGCTGTCGCAAATTTTAATTACGCCAGGGATTGCCTTTTCTATAGTAAATTATTCAAAAAATAATTGTTTAGTGTCGCAAATAACAATTACGCCAGGGATTGCCTTTTCTATAGTAAATTATTCAAAAAATAATTTTTTTCTGTCGCAAATTTTAATTACGCCAGGGATTGCCTTTTCTATAGTAAGTTATTCAAAAAATAATTTTTTACTGTCTCAAATTTTAATTACGCCAAGGATTGCCTTTTCTATAATAAATTATTCAAAAAATAATTGTTTAGTGTCGCAAATTATAACTACGCCAGGGATTGCCTTTTCTATAGTAAATTTTGAAAAAAATAATTGTTTAGTGTCGCAAATATTAATTACGCCAGGGATTGCCTTTTCTATAGTAAATTATTCAAAAATTCATTTTTTACTGTCTCAAATTTTAATTACGCCAGGGATTGCCTTTTCTATAGTAAATTATTCAAAAAATTATTTTTTACTGTCCCAAATTTTAATTACGCCAGGGATTGCCTTTTCTATATTAAATTATTCAAAAAATAATTTTTTACTGTCGCAAATTTTAATTACGCCAGGGATTGCCTTTTCTATAGTAAATTATTCAAAAAATAATTTTTTACTGTCACAAATTTTAAATACGCCAGGGATTGCCTTTTCTATAGTAAATTTTGCAAAAAATAATTGTTTAGTCTCGCAAATTATAACTACGCCAGGGATTGCCTTTTCTATAGTAAATTTTGAAAAAAATAATTGTTTAGTGTCGCAAATTTTAATTACGCCAGGGATTGCCTTTTCTATAGTAAATTATTCAAAAATTCATTTTTTACTGTCTCAAATTTTAATTACGCCAGGGATTGCCTTTTCTATAGTAAATTATTCAAAAAATTATTTTTTACTGTCTCAAATTTTAATTACGCCAGGGATTGCCTTTTCTATATTAAATTATTCAAAAAATAATTTTTTACTGTCGCAAATTTTAATTACGCCAGGGATTGCCTTTTCTATAGTAAATTATTCAAAAAATAATTTTTTACTGTCTCAAATTTTAATTACGCCAAGGATTGCCTTTTCTATAATAAATTATTCAAAAAATAATTGTTTAGTGTCGCAAATTATAACTACGCCAGGGATTGCCTTTTCTATAGTAAATTATTAAAAAAATTATTTTTTACTGTCTCAAATTTTAATTACGCCAGGGATTGCCTTTTCTATATTAAATTATTCAAAAAATAATTTTTTACTGTCGCAAATTTTAATTACGCCAGGGATTGCCTTTTCTATAGTAAATTATTCAAAAAATAATTTTTTACTGTCACAAATTTTAATTACGCCAGGGATTGCCTTTTCTATAGTAAATTTTGCAAAAAATAATTGTTTAGTCTCGCAAATTTTAATTACGCCAGGGATTGCCTTTTCTATAGTAAATTTTGCAAAAAATAATTGTTTAGTCTCGCAAATTATAACTACGCCAGGGGTTGCCTTTTCTATAGTAAATTTTGAAAAAAATAATTGTTTAGTGTCGCAAATTTTAATTACGCCAGGGATTGCCTTTTCTATAGTAAATTATTCAAAAATTCATTTTTTACTGTCTCAAATTTTAATTACGCCAGGGATTGCCTTTTCTATAGTAAATTATTCAAAAATTAATTTTTTCTGTCACAGATTTTAATTACGCCAGGGATTGCCTTTTCTATAGTAAATTATTCAAAAAATAATTTTTTACTGTTGCAAATTTTAATTACGCCAGGGATTGCCTTTTCTATAGTAAATTTTGCAAAAATTAATTTTTTATTGTCGCAAATTTTAATTACGCCAGGGATTGCCTTTTCTATAGTAAATTATTCAAAAAATAATTTTTTACTGTCGCAAATTTTAATTACGCCAGGGATTGCCTTTTCTATAGTAAATTATTCAAAAAATAATTTTTTACTGTCGCAAATTTTAATTACGCCAGGGATTGCCTTTTCTATAGTAAATTATTCAAAAAATAATTGTTTAGTGTCGCAAATTATAATTACGCCAGGGATTGCCTTTTCTATAGTAAATTATTCAAAAAATAATTTTTTACTGTCACAAATTTTAATTACGCCAGGGATTGCCTTTTCTATAGTAAATTTTGCAAAAAATAATTGTTTAGTCTCGCAAATTTTAATTCCGCCAGGGATTGCCTTTTCTATAGTAAATTATTCAAAAATTAATTTTTTCTGTCACAGATTTTAATTACGCCAGGGATTGCCTTTTCTATAGTAAATTATTCAAAAAATAATTTTATACTGTCGCAAATTTTAATTACGCCAGGGATTGCCTTTTGTATAGTAAATTATTCAAAAATTCATTTTTTACTGTCTCAAATTTTAATTACGCCAGGGATTGCCTTTTCTATAGTAAATTATTCAAAAAATAATTGTTTAGTGTCGCAAATTATAATTACGCCAGGGATTGCCTTTTCTATAGTAAATTATTCAAAAAATAATTTTTTACTGTTGCAAATTTTAATTACGCCAGGGATTGCCTTTTCTATAGTAAATTTTGCAAAAATTAATTTTTTATTGTCGCAAATTTTAATTACGCCAGGGATTGCCTTTTCTATAGTAAATTATTCAAAAAATAATTTTTTACTGTCGCAAATTTTAATTACGCCAGGGATTGCCTTTTCTATAGTAAATTATTCAAAAAATAATTGTTTAGTGTCGCAAATTATAATTACGCCAGGGATTGCCTTTTCTATAGTAAATTATTCAAAAAATAATTTTTTACTGTTGCAAATTTTAATTACGCCAGGGATTGCCTTTTCTATAGTAAATTTTGCAAAAATTAATTTTTTATTGTCGCAAATTTTAATTACGCCAGGGATTGCCTTTTCTATAGTATATTATTCAAAAAATAATTTTTTACTGTCGCAAATTTTAATTACGCCAGGGCTTGCCTTTTCTATAGTAAAATATTCAAAAAATAATTTTTTACTGTTGCAAATTATAATTACGCCAGGGATTGCCTTTTCTATAGTAAATTATTCAAAAAATAATTTTTTTCTGTCGCAAATATTAATTACGCCAGGGATTGCCTTTTCTATAGTAAATTTTGCAAAAAATAATTGTTTAGTGTCTCTAATTATAATTACGCCAGGGATTGCCTTTTCTATAGTAAATTATTCAAAAATTCATTTTTTACTGTCTCATATTTTAATTACGCCAGGGATTGCCTTTTCTATAGTAAATTATTCAAAAAATAATTTTTTACTGTCTCAAATTTTAATTACGCCAGGGATTGCCTTTTCTATAGTAAATTATTCAAAAAATAATTGTTTAGTGTCGCAAATTATAATTACGCCAGGGATTGCCTTTTCTATAGTAAATTATTCAAAAAATAATTGTTTTGTGTCGCAAATTATAATTACGCCAGGGATTGCCTTTTCTATAGTAAATTATTCAAAAAATAATTTTTTACTGTCGCAAATTTTAATTACGCCAGGGATTGCCTTTTCTATAGTAAATTTTGCAAAAAATAATTGTTTAGTGTCGCAAATTATAATTACGCCAGGGATTGCCTTTTCTATAGTAAATTATTCAAAAATTAATTTTTTTCTGTCTCAAATTTTAATTACGCCAGGGATTGTCTTTTCTATAGTAAATTATTCAAAAAATAATTTTATACTGTCGCAAATTTTAATTACGCCAGGGATTGCCTTTTCTATAGTAAATTATTCAAAAAATAATTTTTTACTGTCGCAAATTATAATTACGCCAGGGATTGCCTTTTCTATAGTAAATTATTCAAAAAATAATTTTTTACTGTTGCAAATTGTAATTACGCCAGGGATTGCCTTTTCTATAGTAAACTTTGCAAAAAATAATTGTTTAGTGTCGCAAATTATAATTACGCCGGGTATTGCCTTTTCTATAGTAAATTATTCTAAAAATAATTTTTTACTGTCGCAAATTTTAATTACGCCAGGGATTGCCTTTTCTATAGTAAATTTTGCAAAAAATAATTGTTTAGTGTCGCAAATTTTAATTATGCCAGGGATTGCCTTTTCTATAGTAAATTATTCAAAAAATAATTTTTTACTGTCGCAAATTTTAATTACGCCAGGGATTGCCTTTTCTATAGTAAATTTTGCAAAAAATAATTGTTTAGTGTCGCAAATTTTAATTACGCCAGGGATTGCCTTTTCTATAGTAAATTATTCAAAAAATAATTTTTTGCTGTCGCAAATTTTAATTACGCCAGGGATTGCCTTTTCTATAGTAAATTATTCAAAAAATAATTGTTTAGTGTCGCAAATAATAATTACGCCAGGGATTGCCTTTTCTATAGTAAATTATTCAAAAAATAATTTTTTTCTGTCGCAAATTTTAATTACGCCAGGGATTGCCTTTTCTATAGTAAATTATTCAAAAAATAATTTTTTACTGTCTCAAATTTTAATTACGCCAAGGCTTGCCTTTTCTATAATAAATTATTCAAAAAATAATTGTTTAGTGTCGCAAATTATAACTATGCCAGGGATTGCCTTTTCTATAGAAAATTTTGAAAAAAATAATTGTTTAGTGTCGCAAATTTTAATTACGCCAGGGATTGCCTTTTCTATAGTAAATTATTCAAAAATTCATTTTTTTCTGTCTCAAATTTTAATTACGCCAGGGATTGCCTTTTCTATAGTAAATTATTCAAAAAATTATTTTTTACTGTCTCAAATTTTAATTACGCCAGGGATTGCCTTTTCTATATTAAATTATTCAAAAAATAATTTTTTACTGTCGCAAATTTTAATTACGCCAGGGATTGCCTTTTCTATAGTAAATTATTCAAAAAATAATTTTTTACTGTCACAAATTTTAATTACGCCAGGGATTGCCTTTTCTATAGTAAATTTTGCAAAAAATAATTGTTTAGTGTCGCAAATTTTAATTCCGCCAGGGATTGCCTTTTCTATAGTAAATTATTCAAAAATTAATTTTTTCTGTCACAGATTTTAATTACGCCAGGGATTGCCTTTTCTATAGTAAATTATTCAAAAAATAATTTTATACTGTCGCAAATTTTAATTACGCCAGGGATTGCCTTTTGTATAGTAAATTATTCAAAAATTCATTTTGTACTGTCTCAAATTTTAATTACGCCAGGGATTGCCTTTTCTATAGTAAATTATTCAAAAAATAATTGTTTAGTGTCGCAAATTATAATTACGCCAGGGATTGCCTTTTCTATAGTAAATTATTCAAAAAATAATTTTTTACTGTTGCAAATTTTAATTACGCCAGGGATTGCCTTTTCTATAGTAAATTTTGCAAAAATTAATTTTTTATTGTCGCAAATTTTAATTACGCCAGGGATTGCCTTTTCTATAGTAAATTATTCAAAAAATAATTTTTTACTGTCGCAAATTTTAATTACGCCAGGGATTGCCTTTTCTATAGTAAATTATTCAAAAAATAATTTTTTACTGTTGCAAATTATAATTACGCGAGGGATTGCCTTTTCTATAGTAAATTATTCAAAAAATAATTTTATACTGTCGCAAATTTTAATTACGCCAGGGATTGATTGCCTTTTCTATAGTAAATTATTTAAAAAATAATTTTTTACTGTCGCAAATTATAATTACGCCAGGGATTGCCTTTTCTATAGTAAATTTTGCAAAAAATAATTTTTTACTGTCGCAAATTATAATTACGCCAGGGATTGCCTTTTCTATAGTAAATTATTCAAAAATTAATTTTTTACTGTCGCAAATTATAATTACGCCAGGGATTGCCTTTTCTATAGTAAATTTTGCAAAAATTAATTTTTTACTGTCGCAAATTTTAATTACGCCAGGGATTGCCTTTTCTATAGTAAACTTTGCAAAAAATAATTTTTTACTGTCGCAAATTATAATTACGCCAGGGATTGCCTTTTCTATAGTAAATTATTCAAAAAATAATTTTTTACTGTCGCAAATTTTAATTACGCCAGGGATTGCCTTTTCTATAGTAAATTATTAAAAAAATAATTTTATACTGTCGCAAATTTTAATTACGCCAGGGATTGCCTTTTCTATAGTAAATTATTCAAAAAATAATTTTTTACTGTCGCAAATTTTAAATACGCGAGGGATTGCCTTTTCTATAGTAAATTATTCAAAAAATAATTTTTTACTGTCGCAAATTTTAATTACGCCAGGGATTGCCTTTTCTATAGTAAATTATTCAAAAAATAATTTTATACTGTCGCAAATTTTAATTACGCCAGGGATTGCCTTTTCTATAGTAAATTATTCAAAAAATAATTTTATACTGTCGCAAATTTTAATTACGCCAGGGATTGCCTTTTCTATAGTAAATTATTCAAAAAATAATTTTTTACTCTCGCAAATTATAATTACGCCAGGGATTGCCTTTTCTATAGTAAATTTTGCAAAAAATAATTTTTTACTGTCGCAAATTATTATTACGCCAGGGATTGCCTTTTCTATAGTAAATTATTCAAAAATTATTTTTTTACTGTCGCAAATTATAATTACGCCAGGGATTGCCTTTTCTATAGTAAATTTTGCAAAAATTAATTTTTTACTGTCGCAAATTTTAATTACGCCAGGGATTGCCTTTCCTATAGTAAATTTTGCAAAATATAATTTTTTACTGTCGCAAATTATAATTCGCCAGGGATTGCCTTTTTTATAGTAAATTATTCAAAAAATAATTTTTTACTGTCGCAAATTTTAATTACGCCAGGGATTGCCTTTTCTATAGTAAATTATAAAAAAAATAATTTTTTACAGTTGCAAATTTTAAATACGCTAGGGATTGCCTTTTGTATAGTAAATTTTGCAAAAAATAATTGTTTAGTGTCGCAAATTTTAATTACGCCAGGGATTGCCTTTTCTATAGTAAATTATTCAAAAATTCATTTTTTACTGTCGCAAATTTTAATTACGCCAGGGATTGCCTTTTCTATAGTAAATATTGCAAAAAATATTTTTTTAGTGTCGCAAATTTTAATTACGCCAGGGATTGCCTTTTCTATAGTAAATTATTCAAAAAATAATCGTTTAGTGTCGCAAATTTTAATTACGCCAGGGATTGCCTTTTCTATAGTAAATTATTCAAAAAATAATTGTTTAGTGTCGCAAAATATAATTACGCCAGGGATTGCCTTTCCTATAGTAAATTTTGCAAAAAATAATTGTTTAGTGTCGCAAATTTTAATTACGCCAGGGATTGCCTTTTCTATAGTAAATTATTCAAAAAATAATTTTTTACTGTCGCAAATTATAATTACGCCAGGGATTGCCTTTTCTATAGTAAATTTTGCAAAAATTAATTTTTTAATGTCGCAAATTTTAATTACGCCAGGGATTGCCTTTTCTATAGTAAATTATTCAAAAATTAATTTTTTACTGTCGCAAATTTTAATTACGCCAGGGATTGCCTTTTCTATAGTAAATTATTCAAAAAATAATTGTTTAGTGTCGCAAATTATAATTACGCCAGGGATTGCCTTTTCTATAGTAAATTATTCAAAAAATAATTTTTTTCTGTCGCAAATTTTAATTACGCCAGGGATTGCCTTTTCTATAGTAAATTATTCAAAAAATAATTTTTTACTGTCTCAAATTTTAATTACGCCAGGGATTGCCTTTTCTATAATAAATTATTCAAAAAATAATTGTTTAGTGTCGCAAATTATAATTACGCCAGGGATTGCCTTTTCTATAGTAAATTTTGAAAAAAATAATTGTTTAGTGTCGCAAATTTTAATTACGCCAGGGATTGCCTTTTCTATAGTAAATTATTCAAAAATTCATTTTTTACTGTCTCAAATTTTAATTACGCCAGAGATTGCCTTTTGTATAGTAAATTATTCAAAAAATAAATTTTTACTGTCTCAAATTTTAATTACGCCAGGGATTGCCTTTTCTATATTAAGTTATTCAAAAAATAATTTTTTACTGTCGCAAATTTTAATTACGCCAGGGATTGCCTTTTCTATAGTAAATTATTCAAAAAATAATTTTTTACTGTCGCAAATTTTAATTACGCCAGCGATTGCCTTTTCTATAGTAAATTTTGCAAAAAATAATTGTTTAGTGTCGCAAATTTTAATTCCGCCAGGGATTGCCTTTTCTATAGTAAATTATTCAAAAATTAATTTTTTCTGTCACAGATTTTAATTACGCCAGGGATTGCCTTTTCTATAGTAAATTATTCAAAAAATAATTTTATACTGTCGCAAATTTTAATTACGCCAGGGATTGCCTTTTGTATAGTAAATTATTCAAAAATTCATGTTTTACTGTCTCAAATTTTAATTACGCCAGGGATTGCCTTTTCTATAGTAAATTATTCAAAAAATAATTGTTTAGTGTCGCAAATTATAATAACGCCAGGGATTGCCATTTCTATAGTAAATTATTCAAAAAATAATTTTTTACTGTTGCAAATTTTAATTACGCCAGGGATTGCCTTTTCTATAGTAAATTTTGCAAAAAATTAATTTTTTACTGTCGCAAATTTTAATTACGCCAGGGATTGCCTTTTCTATAGTAAATTATTCAAAAATAATTTTTTACTGTCACAAATTTTAATTACGCCAGGGATTGCATTTTCTATAGTAAATTATTCAAAAAATAATTTTTTACTGTTGCAAATTATAATTACGCCAGGGATTGCCTTTTCTATAGTAAATTATTCAAAAAATAATTTTATACTGTCGCAAATTTTAATTACGCCAGGGATTGCCTTTTCTATAGTAAATTATTCAAAAAATAATTTTTTACTGTCGCAAATTATAATTACGCCAGGGATTGCCTTTTCTATAGTAAATTTTGCAAAAAATAATTTTTTACTGTCGCAAATTATAATTACGCCAGGGATTGCCTTTCTATAGTAAATTATTCAAAAATTAATTTTTTACTGTCGCAAATTATAATTACACCAGGGATTGCCTTTTCTATAGTAAATTTTGCAAAAATTAATTTTTTACTGTCGCAAATTTTAATTACGCCAGGGATTGCCTTTTCTATAGTAAATTTTGCAAAAAATAATTTTTTACTGTCGCAAATTATAATTACGCCAGGGATTGCCTTTTCTATAGTAAATTATTCAAAAAATAATTTTTTACTGTCGCAAATTTTAATTACGCCAGGGATTGCCTTTTCTATAGTAAATTATTAAAAAAATAATTTTATACTGTCGCAAATTTTAATTACGCCAGGGATTGCCTTTTCTATAGTAAATTATTCAAAAAATAATTTTTTACTGTCGCAAATTTTAAATACGCGAGGGATTGCCTTTTCCATAGTAAATTTTGAAAAAAATAATTTTTTACTGTCGCAAATTTTAAATACGCCAGGGATTGCCTTTTGTATAGTAAATTTTGCAAAAAATAATTGTTTAGTGTCGCAAATTATAATTACGCCAGGGATTGCCTTTTCTATAGTAAATTATTCAAAAATTAATTTTTTTCTGTCTCAAATTTTAATTACGCCAGCGATTGCCTTTTCTATAGTACATTATTCAAAAAATAATTTTATACTGTCGCAAATTTTAATTACGCCAGGGATTGCCTTTTCTATAGTAAATTATTCAAAAAATAATTTTATACTGTCGCAAATTTTAATTACGCCAGGGATTGCCTTTTCTATAGTAAATTATTCAAAAAATAATTTTTTACTGTCGCAAATTTTAAATACGCCAGGGTTTGCCTTTTGTATAGTAAATTATTCAAAACTTCATTTTTTACTGTCGCAAATTATAATTACGCCAGGGATTGCCTTTTCTATAGTAAATTATTCAAAAAATAATTGTTTAGTGTTGCAAATTATAATTACGCCAGGGATTGCCTTTTCTATAGTAAATTATTCAAAAAATAATTTTTTACTGTTGCAAATTTTAAATACGCCAGGGATTGCCTTTTGTATAGTAAATTTTGCAAAAAATAATTGTTTAGTGTCGCAAATTTTAATTACGCCAGGGATTGCCTTTTCTATAGTAAATTATTCAAAAATTCATTTTTTACTGTCGCAAATTTTAATTACGCCAGGGAATGCCTTTTCTATAGTAAATATTGCAAAAAATATTTTTTTAGTGTCGCAAATTTTAATTACGCCAGGGATTGCCTTTTCTATAGTAAATTATTCAAAAAATAATCGTTTAGTGTCGCAAATTTTAATTACGCCAGGGATTGCCTTTTCTATAGTAAATTATTCAAAAAATAATTGTTTAGTGTCGCAAATTATAATTACGCCAGGGATTGCCTTTTCTATAGTAAATTTTGCAAAAAATAATTGTTTAGTGTCGCAAATTTTAATTACGCCAGGGATTGCCTTTTCTATAGTAAATTATTCAAAAAATAATTTTTTACTGTCGCAAATTATAATTACGCCAGGGATTGCCTTTTCTATAGTAAATTTTGCAAAAATTAATTTTTTAATGTCGCAAATTTTAATTACGCCAGGGATTGCCTTTTCTATAGTAAATTATTCAAAAATTAATTTTTTTCTGTCGCAAATTTTAATTACGCCAGGGATTGCCTTTTCTATAGTAAATTATTCAAAAAATAATTTTTTACTGTCGCAAATTATAATTACGCCAGGGATTGCCTTTTCTATAGTAAATTATTCAAAAAATAATTTTTTACTGTCTCAAATTTTAATTACGCCAGGGATTGCCTTTTCTACAGTAAATTTTGCAAAAATTAATTTTTAAATGTCGCAAATTTTAATTACGCCAGGGATTGTCTTTTCTATAGTAAATTATTCAAAAATTAATTTTTTACTGTCGCAAATTTTAACTACGCCAGGGATTGCCTTTTCTATAGTAAATTATTCAAAAAATAATTTTTTTCTGTCGCAAATTTTAATTACGCCAGGGATTGCCTTTTCTATAGTAAATTATTCAAAAAATAATTTTTTACTGTCTCAAATTTTAATTACGTCAGGGATTGCCTTTTCTATAGTAAATTATTCAAAAAATAATTTTTTACTGTCTCAAATTTTAATTACGCCAGGGATTGCCTTTTCTATAGTAAATTATTCAAAAAATAATTTTTTACTGTCGCAAATTTTAATTACGCCAGGGATTGCCTTTTCTATAGTAAATTATTCAAAAAATAATTTTTTACTGTCTCAAATTTTAATTACGCCAGGGATTGCCTTTTCTATAGTAAATTATTCAAAAAATAATTTTTTACTGTCTCAAATTTTAATTACGCCAGGGATTGCCTTTTGTATAGTAAATTATTCAAAAATTCATTTTTTACTGTCTCAAATTTTAATTACGCCAGGGATTGCCTTTTCTTTAGTAAATTATTCAAAAAATAATTTTTTTCTGTCGCAAATTTTAATTACGCCAGGGATTGCCTTTTCTATAGTAAATTATTCAAAAAATAATTTTTTACTGTTGCAAATTTTAATTACGCCAGGGATTGCCTTTTCTATAGTAAATTTTGCAAAAATTAATTTTTTATTGTCGCAAATTTTAATTACGCCAGGGATTGCCTTTTCTATAGTAAATTATTCAAAAAATAATTTTTTACTGTCGCAAATTTTAATTACGCCAGGGATTGCCTTTTCTATAGTAAATTATTCAAAAAATAATTTTTTACTGTCGCAAATTTTAATTACGCCAGGGATTGCCTTTTCTATAGTAAATTATTCAAAAAATAATTGTTTAGTGTCGCAAATTATAATTACGCCATGGATTGCCTTTTCTATAGTAAATTATTCAAAAAATAATTTTTTACTGTCACAAATTTTAATTACGCCAGGGATTGCCTTTTCTATAGTAAATTTTGCAAAAAATAATTGTTTAGTCTCGCAAATTTTAATTCCGCCAGGGATTGCCTTTTCTATAGTAAATTATTCAAAAATTAATTTTTTCTGTCACAGATTTTAATTACGCCAGGGATTGCCTTTTCTATAGTAAATTATTCAAAAAATAATTTTATACTGTCGCAAATTTTAATTACGCCAGGGATTGCCTTTTGTATAGTAAATTAATCAAAAATTCATTTTTTACTGTCTCAAATTTTAATTACGCCAGGGATTGCCTTTTCTATAGTAAATTATTCAAAAAATAATTGTTTAGTGTCGCAAATTATAATTACGCCAGGGATTGCCTTTTCTATAGTAAATTATTCAAAAAATAATTTTTTAATGTTGCAAATTTTAATTACGCCAGGGATTGCCTTTTCTATAGTAAATTTTGCAAAAATTAATTTTTTATTGTCGCAAATTTTAATTACGCCAGGGATTGCCTTTTCTATAGTAAATTATTCAAAAAATAATTTTTTACTGTCGCAAATTTTAATTACGCCAGGGATTGCCTTTTCTATAGTAAATTATTCAAAAAATAATTGTTTAGTGTCGCAAATTATAATTACGCCAGGGATTGCCTTTTCTATAGTAAATTATTCAAAAAATAATTTTTTACTGTTGCAAATTTTAATTACGCCAGGGATTGCCTTTTCTATAGTAAATTTTGCAAAAATTAATTTTTTATTGTCGCAAATTTTAATTACGCCAGGGATTGCCTTTTCTATAGTATATTATTCAAAAAATAATTTTTTACTGTCGCAAATTTTAATTACGCCAGGGCTTGCCTTTTCTATAGTAAAATATTCAAAAAATAATTTTTTACTGTTGCAAATTATAATTACGCCAGGGATTGCCTTTTCTATAGTAAATTATTCAAAAAATAATTTTTTTCTGTCGCAAATATTAATTACGCCAGGGATTGCCTTTTCTATAGTAAATTTTGCAAAAAATAATTGTTTACTGTCTCTAATTATAATTACGCCAGGGATTGCCTTTTCTATAGTAAATTATTCAAAAATTCATTTTTTACTGTCTCATATTTTAATTACGCCAGGGATTGCCTTTTCTATAGTAAATTATTCAAAAAATAATTTTTTACTGTCTCAAATTTTAATTACGCCAGGGATTGCCTTTTCTATAGTAAATTATTCAAAAAATAATTGTTTAGTTTCGCAAATTATAATTACGCCAGGGATTGCCTTTTCTATAGTAAATTATTCAAAAAATAATTGTTTTGTGTCGCAAATTATAATTACGCCAGGGATTGCCTTTTCTATAGTAAATTATTCAAAAAATAATTTTTTACTGTCGCAAATTTTAATTACGCCAGGGATTGCCTTTTCTATAGTAAATTTTGCAAAAAATAATTGTTTAGTGTCGCAAATTATAATTACGCCAGGGATTGCCTTTTCTATAGTAAATTATTCAAAAATTAATTTTTTTCTGTCTCAAATTTTAATTACGCCAGGGATTGTCTTTTCTATAGTAAATTATTCAAAAAATAATTTTATACTGTCGCAAATTTTAATTACGCCAGGGATTGCCTTTTCTATAGTAAATTATTCAAAAAATAATTTTTTACTGTCGCAAATTATAATTACGCCAGGGATTGCCTTTTCTATAGTAAATTATTCAAAAAATAATTTTTTACTGTTGCAAATTGTAATTACGCCAGGGATTGCCTTTTCTATAGTAAACTTTGCAAAAAATAATTGTTTAGTGTCGCAAATTATAATTACGCCGGGTATTGCCTTTTCTATAGTAAATTATTCTAAAAATAATTTTTTACTGTCGCAAATTTTAATTACGCCAGGGATTGCCTTTTCTATAGTAAATTTTGCAAAAAATAATTGTTTAGTGTCGCAAATTTTAATTATGCCAGGGATTGCCTTTTCTATAGTAAATTATTCAAAAAATAATTTTTTACTGTCGCAAATTTTAATTACGCCAGGGATTGCCTTTTCTATAGTAAATTTTGCAAAAAATAATTGTTTAGTGTCGCAAATTTTAATTACGCCAGGGATTGCCTTTTCTATAGTAAATTATTCAAAAAATAATTTTTTGCTGTCGCAAATTTTAATTACGCCAGGGATTGCCTTTTCTATAGTAAATTATTCAAAAAATAATTGTTTAGTGTCGCAAATAATAATTACGCCAGGGATTGCCTTTTCTATAGTAAATTATTCAAAAAATAATTTTTTTCTGTCGCAAATTTTAATTACGCCAGGGATTGCCTTTTCTATAGTAAATTATTCAAAAAATAATTTTTTACTGTCTCAAATTTTAATTACGCCAAGGCTTGCCTTTTCTATAATAAATTATTCAAAAAATAATTGTTTAGTGTCGCAAATTATAACTATGCCAGGGATTGTCTTTTCTATAGTAAATTTTGAAAAAAATAATTGTTTAGTGTCGCAAATTTTAATTACGCCAGGGATTGCCTTTTCTATAGTAAATTATTCAAAAATTCTTTTTTTTCTGTCTCAAATTTTAATTACGCCAGGGATTGCCTTTTCTATAGTAAATTATTCAAAAAATTATTTTTTACTGTCTCAAATTTTAATTACGCCAGGGATTGCCTTTTCTATATTAAATTATTCAAAAAATAATTTTTTACTGTCGCAAATTTTAATTACGCCAGGGATTGCCTTTTCTATAGTAAATTATTCAAAAAATAATTTTTTACTGTCACAAATTTTAATTACGCCAGGGATTGCCTTTTCTATAGTAAATTTTGCAAAAAATAATTGTTTAGTCTCGCAAATTTTAATTCCGCCAGGGATTGCCTTTTCTATAGTAAATTATTCAAAAATTAATTTTTTCTGTCACAGATTTTAATTACGCCAGGGATTGCCTTTTCTATAGTAAATTATTCAAAAAATAATTTTATACTGTCGCAAATTTTAATTACGCCAGGGATTGCCTTTTGTATAGTAAATTATTCAAAAATTCATTTTTTACTGTCTCAAATTTTAATTACGCCAGGGATTGCCTTTTCTATAGTAAATTATTCAAAAAATAATTGTTTAGTGTCGCAAATTATAATTACGCCAGGGATTGCCTTTTCTATAGTAAATTATTCAAAAAATAATTTTTTACTGTTGCAAATTTTAATTACGCCAGGGATTGCCTTTTCTATAGTAAATTTTGCAAAAATTAATTTTTTATTGTCGCAAATTTTAATTACGCCAGGGATTGCCTTTTCTATAGTAAATTATTCAAAAAATAATTTTTTACTGTCGCAAATTTTAATTACGCCAGGGATTGCCTTTTCTATAGTAAATTATTCAAAAAATAATTTTTTACTGTTGCAAATTATAATTACGCCAGGGATTGCCTTTTCTATAGTAAATTATTCAAAAAATAATTTTATACTGTCGCAAATTTTAATTACGCCAGGGATTGATTGCCTTTTCTATAGTAAATTATTCAAAAAATAATTTTTTACTGTCGCAAATTATAATTGCGCCAGGGATTGCCTTTTCTATAGTAAATTTTGCAAAAAATAATTTTTTACTGTCGCAAATTATAATTACGCCAGGGATTGCCTTTTCTATAGTAAATTATTCAAAAATTAATTTTTTACTGTCGCAAATTATAATTACGCCAGGGATTGCCTTTTCTATAGTAAATTTTGCAAAAATTAATTTTTTACTGTCGCAAATTTTAATTACGCCAGGGATTGCCTTTTCTATAGTAAACTTTGCAAAAAATAATTTTTTACTGTCGCAAATTATAATTACGCCAGGGATTGCCTTTTCTATAGTAAATTATTCAAAAAATAATTTTTTACTGTCGCAAATTTTAATTACGCCAGGGATTGCCTTTTCTATAGTAAATTATTAAAAAAATAATTTTATACTGTCGCAAATTTTAATTACGCCAGGGATTGCCTTTTCTATAGTAAATTATTCAAAAAATAATTTTTTACTGTCGCAAATTTTAAATACGCGAGGGATTGCCTTTTCTATAGTAAATTATTCAAAAAATAATTTTTTACTGTCGCAAATTTTAATTACGCCAGGGATTGCCTTTTCTATAGTAAATTATTCAAAAAATAATTTTATACTGTCGCAAATTTTAATTACGCCAGGGATTGCCTTTTCTATAGTAAATTATTCAAAAAATAATTTTATACTGTCGCAAATTTTAATTACGCCAGGGATTGCCTTTTCTATAGTAAATTATTCAAAAAATAATTTTTTACTCTCGCAAATTATAATTACGCCAGGGATTGCCTTTTCTATAGTAAATTTTGCAAAAAATAATTTTTTACTGTCGCAAATTATTATTACGCCAGGGATTGCCTTTTCTATAGTAAATTATTCAAAAATTATTTTTTTACTGTCGCAAATTATAATTACGCCAGGGATTGCCTTTTCTATAGTAAATTTTGCAAAAATTAATTTTTTACTGTCGCAAATTTTAATTACGCCAGGGATTGCCTTTCCTATAGTAAATTTTGCAAAATATAATTTTTTACTGTCGCAAATTATAATTCGCCAGGGATTGCCTTTTCTATAGTAAATTATTCAAAAAATAATTTTTTACTGTCGCAAATTTTAATTACGCCAGGGATTGCCTTTTCTATAGTAAATTATAAAAAAAATAATTTTTTACAGTTGCAAATTTTAAATACGCCAGGGATTGCCTTTTGTATAGTAAATTTTGCAAAAAATAATTGTTTAGTGTCGCAAATTTTAATTACGCCAGGGATTGCCTTTTCTATAGTAAATTATTCAAAAATTCATTTTTTACTGTCGCAAATTTTAATTACGCCAGGGATTGCCTTTTCTATAGTAAATATTGCAAAAAATATTTTTTTAGTGTCGCAAATTTTAATTACGCCAGGGATTGCCTTTTCTATAGTAAATTATTCAAAAAATAATCGTTTAGTGTCGCAAATTTTAATTACGCCAGGGATTGCCTTTTCTATAGTAAATTATTCAAAAAATAATTGTTTAGTGTCGCAAAATATAATTACGCCAGGGATTGCCTTTCCTATAGTAAATTTTGCAAAAAATAATTGTTTAGTGTCGCAAATTTTAATTACGCCAGGGATTGCCTTTTCTATAGTAAATTATTCAAAAAATAATTTTTTACTGTCGCAAATTATAATTACGCCAGGGATTGCCTTTTCTATAGTAAATTTTGCAAAAATTAATTTTTTAATGTCGCAAATTTTAATTACGCCAGGGATTGCCTTTTCTATAGTAAATTATTCAAAAATTAATTTTTTACTGTCGCAAATTTTAATTACGCCAGGGATTGCCTTTTCTATAGTAAATTATTCAAAAAATAATTGTTTAGTGTCGCAAATTATAATTACGCCAGGGATTGCCTTTTCTATAGTAAATTATTCAAAAAATAATTTTTTACTGTCGCAAATTATAATTACGCCAGGGATTGCCTTTTCTATAGTAAATTTTGCAAAAATTAATTTTTTAATGTCGCAAATTTTAATTACGCCAGGGATTGCCTTTTCTATAGTAAATTATTCAAAAATTAATTTTTTACTGTCGCAAATTTTAATTACGCCAGGGATTGCCTTTTCTATAGTAAATTATTCAAAAAATAATTGTTTAGTGTCGCAAATTATAATTACGCCAGGGATTGCCTTTTCTATAGTAAATTATTCAAAAAATAATTTTTTTCTGTCGCAAATTTTAATTACGCCAGGGATTGCCTTTTCTATAGTAAATTATTCAAAAAATAATTTTTTACTGTCTCAAATTTTAATTACGCCAAGGATTGCCTTTTCTATAATAAATTATTCAAAAAATAATTGTTTAGTGTCGCAAATTATAATTACGCCAGGGATTGCCTTTTCTATAGTAAATTTTGAAAAAAATAATTGTTTAGTGTCGCAAATTTTAATTACGCCAGGGATTGCCTTTTCTATAGTAAATTATTCAAAAATTCATTTTTTACTGTCTCAAATTTTAATTACGCCAGAGATTGCCTTTTGTATAGTAAATTATTCAAAAAATAAATTTTTACTGTCTCAAATTTTAATTACGCCAGGGATTGCCTTTTCTATATTAAATTATTCAAAAAATAATTTTTTACTGTCGCAAATTTTAATTACGCCAGGGATTGCCTTTTCTATAGTAAATTATTCAAAAAATAATTTTTTACTGTCGCAAATTTTAATTACGCCAGCGATTGCCTTTTCTATAGTAAATTTTGCAAAAAATAATTGTTTAGTGTCGCAAATTTTAATTCCGCCAGGGATTGCCTTTTCTATAGTAAATTATTCAAAAATTAATTTTTTCTGTCACAGATTTTAATTACGCCAGGGATTGCCTTTTCTATAGTAAATTATTCAAAAAATAATTTTATACTGTCGCAAATTTTAATTACGCCAGGGATTGCCTTTTGTATAGTAAATTATTCAAAAATTCATTTTTACTGTCTCAAATTTTAATTACGCCAGGGATTGCCTTTTCTATAGTAAATTATTCAAAAAATAATTGTTTAGTGTCGCAAATTATAATAACGCCAGGGATTGCCATTTCTATAGTAAATTATTCAAAAAATAATTTTTTACTGTTGCAAATTTTAATTACGCCAGGGATTGCCTTTTCTATAGTAAATTTTGCAAAAATTAATTTTTTACTGTCGCAAATTTTAATTACGCCAGGGATTGCCTTTTCTGTAGTAAATTATTCAAAAAATAATTTTTTACTGTCACAAATTTTAATTACGCCAGGGATTGCATTTTCTATAGTAAATTATTCAAAAAATAATTTTTTACTGTTGCAAATTATAATTACGCCAGGGATTGCCTTTTCTATAGTAAATTATTCAAAAAATAATTTTATACTGTCGCAAATTTTAATTACGCCAGGGATTGCCTTTTCTATAGTAAATTATTCAAAAAATAATTTTTTACTGTCGCAAATTATAATTACGCCAGGGATTGCCTTTTCTATAGTAAATTTTGCAAAAATTAATTTTTTACTGTCGCAAATTTTAATTACGCCAGGGATTGCCTTTTCTATAGTAAATTTTGCAAAAAATAATTTTTTACTGTCGCAAATTATAATTACGCCAGGGATTGCCTTTTCTATAGTAAATTATTCAAAAAATAATTTTTTACTGTCGCAAATTTTAATTACGCCAGGGATTGCCTTTTCTATAGTAAATTATTAAAAAAATAATTTTATACTGTCGCAAATTTTAATTACGCCAGGGATTGCCTTTTCTATAGTAAATTATTCAAAAAATAATTTTTTACTGTCGCAAATTTTAAATACGCGAGGGATTGCCTTTTCCATAGTAAATTTTGAAAAAAATAATTTTTTACTGTCGCAAATTTTAAATACGCCAGGGATTGCCTTTTGTATAGTAAATTTTGCAAAAAATAATTGTTTAGTGTCGCAAATTATAATTACGCCAGGGATTGCCTTTTCTATAGTAAATTATTCAAAAATTAATTTTTTTCTGTCTCAAATTTTAATTACGCCAGCGATTGCCTTTTCTATAGTACATTATTCAAAAAATAATTTTATACTGTCGCAAATTTTAATTACGCCAGGGATTGCCTTTTCTATAGTAAATTATTCAAAAAATAATTTTATACTGTCGCAAATTTTAATTACGCCAGGGATTGCCTTTTCTATAGTAAATTATTCAAAAAATAATTTTTTACTGTCGCAAATTTTAAATACGCCAGGGTTTGCCTTTTCTATAGTAAATTATTCAAAACTTCATTTTTTACTGTCGCAAATTATAATTACGCCAGGGATTGCCTTTTCTATAGTAAATTATTCAAAAAATAATTGTTTAGTGTTGCAAATTATAATTACGCCAGGGATTGCCTTTTCTATAGTAAATTATTCAAAAAAGAATTTTTTACTGTTGCAAATTTTAAATACGCCAGGGATTGCCTTTTGTATAGTAAATTTTGCAAAAAATAATTGTTTAGTGTCGCAAATTTTAATTACGCCAGGGATTGCCTTTTCTATAGTAAATTATTCAAAAATTCATTTTTTACTGTCGCAAATTTTAATTACGCCAGGGAATGCCTTTTCTATAGTAAATATTGCAAAAAATATTTTTTTAGTGTCGCAAATTTTAATTACGCCAGGGATTGCCTTTTCTATAGTAAATTATTCAAAAAATAATCGTTTAGTGTCGCAAATTTTAATTACGCCAGGGATTGCCTTTTCTATAGTAAATTATTCAAAAAATAATTGTTTAGTGTCGCAAATTATAATTACGCCAGGGATTGCCTTTTCTATAGTAAATTTTGCAAAAAATAATTGTTTAGTGTCGCAAATTTTAATTACGCCAGGGATTGCCTTTTCTATAGTAAATTATTCAAAAAATAATTTTTTACTGTCGCAAATTATAATTACGCCAGGGATTGCCTTTTCTATAGTAAATTTTGCAAAAATTAATTTTTTAATGTCGCAAATTTTAATTACGCCAGGGATTGCCTTTTCTATAGTAAATTATTCAAAAATTAATTTTTTTCTGTCGCAAATTTTAATTACGCCAGGGATTGCCTTTTCTATAGTAAATTATTCAAAAAATAATTTTTTACTGTCGCAAATTATAATTACGCCAGGGATTGCCTTTTCTATAGTAAATTATTCAAAAAATAATTTTTTACTGTCTCAAATTTTAATTACGCCAGGGATTGCCTTTTCTACAGTAAATTTTGCAAAAATTAATTTTTAAATGTCGCAAATTTTAATTACGCCAGGGATTGTCTTTTCTATAGTAAATTATTCAAAAATTAATTTTTTACTGTCGCAAATTTTAACTACGCCAGGGATTGCCTTTTCTATAGTAAATTATTCAAAAAATAATTTTTTTCTGTCGCAAATTTTAATTACGCCAGGGATTGCCTTTTCTATAGTAAATTATTCAAAAAATAATTTTTTACTGTCTCAAATTTTAATTACGTCAGGGA
Organism: Dioctria linearis; assembly: GCA_963930735.1. Taxonomy (NCBI): domain Eukaryota; kingdom Metazoa; phylum Arthropoda; class Insecta; order Diptera; family Asilidae; genus Dioctria; species Dioctria linearis. The sequence goes on from CAWVNZ010000497.1 coordinate 47,215, forward strand.
TTGCCTTTTCTATAGTAAATTATTCAAAAAATAATTTTTTACTGTCTCAAATTTTAATTACGCCAGGGATTGCCTTTTCTATAGTAAATTATTCAAAAAATAATTTTTTACTGTCGCAAATTTTAATTACGCCAGGGATTGCCTTTTCTATAGTAAATTATTCAAAAAATAATTTTTTACTGTCTCAAATTTTAATTACGCCAGGGATTGCCTTTTCTATAGTAAATTATTCAAAAAATAATTTTTTACTGTCTCAAATTTTAATTACGCCAGGGATTGCCTTTTGTATAGTAAATTATTCAAAAATTCATTTTTTACTGTCTCAAATTTTAATTACGCCAGGGATTGCCTCTTCTGTAGTAAATTATTCAAAAAATAATTTTTTTCTGTCGCAAATTTTAATTACGCCAGGGATTGCCTTTTCTATAGTAAATTATTCAAAAAATAATTTTTTTCTGTCGCAAATTTTAACTACGCCAGGTATTGCCTTTTCTATAGTAAATTATTCAAAAAATAATTTTTTACTGTCGCAAAATTTAATTACGCCAGGGATTGCCTTTTCTATAGCAAATTATTCAAAAAATAATTTTTTCTGTCACAAATTTTAATTACGCCAGGGATTGCCTTTTCTATAGTAAATTATTCAAAAAATAATTTTTTCTGTCACAAATTTTAATTACGCCAGGGATTGCCTTTTCTATAGTAAATTTTGCAAAAAATAATTTTTTACTATCGCAAATTTTAATTACGCCAGGGATTGCCTTTTCTATAGTAAATTATTCAAAAAATAATTTTTTACTGTCGCAAATTTTAATTACGCCAGGGATTGCCTTTTCTATAGTAAATTATTCAAAAAATAATTTTTTACTGTCTCAAATTTTAATTACGCCAGGGATTGCCTTTTGTATAGTAAATTATTCAAAAATTCATTTTTTACTGTCTCAAATTTTAATTACGCCAGGGATTGCCTCTTCTGTAGTAAATTATTCAAAAAATAATTTTTTTCTGTCGCAAATTTTAATTACGCCAGGGATTGCCTTTTCTATAGTAAATTATTCAAAAAATAATTTTTTTCTGTCGCAAATTTTAACTACGCCAGGTATTGCCTTTTCTATAGTAAATTATTCAAAAAATAATTTTTTACTGTCGCAAAATTTAATTACGCCAGGGATTGCCTTTTCTATAGCAAATTATTCAAAAAATAATTTTTTCTGTCACAAATTTTAATTACGCCAGGGATTGCCTTTTCTATAGTAAATTATTCAAAAAATAATTTTTTCTGTCACAAATTTTAATTACGCCAGGGATTGCCTTTTCTATAGTAAATTTTGCAAAAAATAATTTTTTACTATCGCAAATTTTAATTACGCCAGGGATTGCCTTTTCTATAGTAAATTATTCAAAAAATAATTTTTTACTGTCGCAAATTTTAATTACGCCAGGGATTGCCTTTTCTATAGTAAATTATTCAAAAAATAATTTTTTACTGTCTCAAATTTTAAATACGCCAGGGATTGCGTTTTCTATAGTAAATTATTCAAAAAATAATTTTTTCTGTCACAAATTTTAATTACGCCAGGGATTGCCTTTTCTATAGTAAATTATTCAAAAAATAATTTTTTACTGTCGCAAATTTTAATTACGCCAGGGATTGCCTTTTCTATAGTAAATTTTTCAAAAAATAATTTTATACTGTCGCAAATTTTAATTACGCCAGGGATTGCCTTTTCTATAGTAAATTATTCAATAAATAATTTTTTTCTGTCGCAAATTTTAATTACGCCAGGGATTGCCTTTTCTATAGTAAATTATTCAAAAAATAATTTTTTTCTGTCGCAAATTTTAATTACGCCAGGGATTGCCTTTTCTATAGTAAATTTTTCAAAAAATAATTTTATATTGTCGCAAATTTTAATTACGCCAGGGATTGCCTTTTCTATAGTAAATTTTGCAAAAATTCATTTTTTACTGTCGCAAATTTTAATTACGCCAGGGATTGCCTTTTCTATAGTAAATTATTCAAAAAATAATTTTTTCTGTCACAAATTTTAATTACGCCAGGGATTGCCTTTTCTATAGTAAATTTTGCAAAAAATAATTTTTTACTCTCGCAAATTTTAATTACGCCAGGGATTGCCTTTTCTATAGTAAATTTTTCAAAAAATAATTTTATACTGTCGCAAATTTTAATTACGCCAGGGATTGCCTTTTCTATAGTAAATTATTCAAAAAATAATTTTTTTCTGTCGCAAATTTTAATTACGCCAAGGATTGCCTTTTCTATAGTAAATTATTCAAAAATTCATTTTTTACTGTCGCAAATTTTAATTACGCCAGGGATTGCCTTTTCTATAGTAAATTATTCAAAAAATAATTTTTTTCTGTCACAAATTTTAATTACGCCAGGGATTGCCTTTTCTATAGTAAATTTTGCAAAAAATAATTTTTTTCTGTCGCAAATTTTAATTACGCCAGGGATTGCCTTTTCTATAGTAAATTATTCAAAAATTCATTTTTTACTGTCGCAAATTTTAATTACGCCATGGATTGCCTTTTCTATAGTAAATTTTGCAAAAAATAATTTTTTACTGTTGCAAATTTTAAATACGCCGGGATTGCCTTTTGTATAGTAAATTTTGCAAAAAATAATTGTTTAGTGTCGCAAATTTTAATTACGCCAGGGATTGCCTTTTCTATAGTAAATTATTCAAAAATTAATTTTTTACTGTCGCAAATTATAATTACGCCTGGGATTGCCTTTTCTATAGTAAATTTTGCAAAAAATAATTTTTTACTGTCGCAAATTTTAATTACGCCAGGGATTGACTTTTCTATAGTAAATTATTCAAAAAATAATTTTTTACTGTTGCAAACTTTAATTACGCCAGGGATTGCCTTTTCTATAGTAAATTATTCAAAAAATAATTTTTTACTGTCGCAAATTTTAATTACGCCAGGGATTGCCTTTTCTATAGTAAATTATTCAAAAAATAATTTTTTACTGTCGCAAATTTTAATTACGCCAGGGATTGCCTTTTCTATAGTAAATTTTTCAAAAAATAATTGTTTAGTGTCGCAAATTTTAATTACGCCAGGAATTGCCTTTTCTATAGTTAATTATTCAAAAATTAATTTTTTTCTGTCGCAAATTTTAATTACGCCAGGGATTGCCTTTTCTATAGTAAATTTTGCAAAAATTAATTTTTTACTGTCGCAAATTTTAATTACGCCAGGGATTGCCTTTTCTATAGTAAATTTTGCAAAAAATAATTTTATACTGTCGCAAATTTTAATTACGCCAGGGATTGCCTTTTCTATAGTAAATTTTGCAAAAAATAATTTTTTACTGTCGCAAATTTTAATTACGCAAGGATTGCCTTTTCTATAGTAAATTATTCAAAAAATAATTGTTTAGTGTCGCAAATTTTAATTACGCCAGGGATTGCCTTTTCTATAGTAAATTATTCAAAAAATAATTTTATACTGTCGCAAATTTTAATTAGGCCAGGGATTGCCTTTTCTATAGTAAATTATTCAAAAATTAATTTTTTTCTGTCGCAAATTTTAATTACGCCAGGGATTGCCTTTTCTATAGTAAATTATTCAAAAAATAATTTTTTAGTGTCGCAAATTTTAATTACGCCAGGGATTGCCTTTTCTATAGTAAATTATTGAAAAAATAATTTTATACTGTCGAAAATTTTAATTACGCCAGGGATTGCCTTTTCTATAATAAATTATTCAAAAATTAATTTTTTTCTGTCGCAAATTTTAATTACGCCAGGGATTGCCTTTTCTATAGTAAATTATTCAAAAAATAATTTTTTACTGTCTCAAATTTCAATTACGCCAGGAATTGCGTTTCTATAGTAAATTATTCAAAAAATAATTTTTTATTGTCTCAAATTTTAATTACGCCAGGGATTGCCTTTTCTATAGTAAATTTTGCAAAAAATAATTGTTTACTGTCTCAAATTTTAATTACGCCAGGGATTGCCTTTTCTATAGTAAATTTTGCAAAAAATAATTGTTTAGTGTCGCAAATTTTAATTACGCCAGGGATTGCCTTTTCTATAGTAAATTTTGCAAAAAATAATTGTTTAGTGTCGCAAATTTTAATTACGCCAGGGATTGCCTTTTCTATAGTAAATTTTGCAAAAAATAATTGTTTAGTGTCGCAAATTTTAATTACGCCAGAGATCGCCTTTTCTATAGTAAATTTTGCAAAAAATAATTGTTTAGTGTCGCAAATTTTAATTGCGCCAGGGATTGCCTTTTCTATAGTAAATTTTGCAAAAAATAATTGTTTAGTGTCGCAAATTTTAATTACGCCAGGGATTGCCTTTTCTATAGTAAATTTTGCAAAAAATAATTGTTTAGTGTCGCAAATTTTAATTACGCCAGGGATTGCCTTTTCTATAGTCAATTTTGCAAAAAATAATTTTATACTGTCGCAAATTTTAATTACGCCAGGGATTGCCTTTTCTATAGTAAATTTTGCAAAAAATAATTGTTTACTGTCGCAAATTTTAATTACGCCAGGGATTGCCTTTTCTATAGTAAATTATTCAAAAAATAATTTTTTACTGTCTCAAATTTTAATTACGCCAGGGATTGCCTTTTCTATAGTAAATTTTGCAAAAAATAATTGTTTAGTGTCGCAAATTTTAATTACGCCAGGGATTGCCTCTTCTATAGTAAATTTTGCAAAAAATAATTGTTTAGTGTCGTAAATTTTAATTACGCCAGGGATTGCCTTTTCTATAGTAAATTTTGCAAAAAATAATTGTTTAGTGTCGCAAATTTTAATTACGCAAGGGATTGCCTTTTCTATAGTAAATTTTGCAAAAAATAATTGTTTAGTGTCGCAAATTTTAATTACGCCAGGGATTGCCTTTTCTATAGTAAATTTTGCAAAAAATAATTGTTTACTGTCGCAAATTTTAATTACGCCAGGTATTGCCTTTTCTATAGTAAATTTTGCAAAAAATAATTGTTCAGTGTCGCAAATTTTAATTACGCCAGGGATTGCCTTTTCTATAGTAAATTTTGCAAAAAATAATTTTTTAGTGTCGCAAATTTTAATTACGCCAGGGATTGCCTTTTCTATAGTAAATTATTCAAAAAATAATTTTATGCTGTCGCAAATTTTAATTACGCCAGGGATTGCCTTTTCTATAGTAAATTTTGCAAAAAATAATTGTTTAGTGTCGCAAATTTTAATTAAGCCAGGGATTGCCTTTTCTATAGTAAATTTTGCAAAAAATAATTGTTTAGTGTCGCAAATTTTAATTACGCCAGGGATTGCCTTTTCTATAGTAAATTTTGCAAAAAATAATTTTATACTGTCGCAAATTTTAATTACGCCAGGGATTGCCTTTTCTATAGTAAATTTTGCAAAAAATAATTGTTTAGTGTCGCAAATTTAAATTACGCCAGGGATTGCCTTTTCTATAGTAAATTTTGCAAAAAATAATTGTTTAGTGTCGCAAATTTTAATTACGCCAGGGATTGCCTTTTCTATAGTAAATTATTCAAAAATTAATTTTATACTGTCGCAAATTTTAATTACGCCAGGGATTGCCTTTTCTATAGTAAATTTTGCAAAAAATAATTGTTTAGTGTCGCAAATTTTAATTACGCCAGGGATTGCCTTTTATATAGTAAATTTTGCCAAAAATAATTGTTTAGTGTCGCAAATTTTAATTACGCCAGGGATTGCCTTTTCTATAGTAAATTTTGCAAAAAATAATTGTTTAGTGTCGCAAATTTTAATTACGCCAGGGACTGCCTTTTCTATAGTAAATTTTGCAAAAAATAATTGTTTAGTGTCTCAAATTTTAATTACGCCAGGGATTGCGTTTTCTATAGTAAATTTTGCAAAAAATAATTGTTTAGTGTCGCAAATTTTAATTAGGCAAGGGATTGCCTTTTCTATAGTAAATTTTGCAAAAAATAATTGTTTAGTGTCGCAAATTTTAATTACGCCAAGGATTGCCTTTTCTATAGTAAATTTTGCAAAAAATAATTGTTTAGTATCGCAAATTTTAATTACGCCAGGGATTGCCTTTTCTATAGTAAATTTTGCAAAAAATAATTGTTTAGTGTCGCAAATTTTAATTACGCCAGGGATTGCCTTTTCTATAGTAAATTTTGCAAAAAATAATTGTTTAGTGTAGCAAATTTTAATTACGCCAGGGATTGCCTTTTCTATAGTAAATTTTGCAAAAAATAATTGTTTAGTGTCGCAAATTTTAATTACGCCAGGGATTGCCTTTTCTATAGTAAATTATACAAAAAATAATTTTATACTGTCGCAAATTTTAATTACGCCAGGGATTGCCTTTTCTATAGTAAATTTTGCAAAAAATAATTGTTTAGTGTCGGAAATTTTAATTACGCCAGGGATTGCCTTTTCTATAGTAAATTTTGCAAAAAATAATTGTTTAGTGTCGCAAATTTTAATTACGCCAGGGATTGCCTTTCTATAGTAAATTTTGCAAAAAATAATTGTTTAGTGTCTCAAATTTTAATTACGCCAGGGATTGCCTTTTCTATAGTAAATTTTGCAAAAAATAATTGTTTAGTGTCGCAAATTTTAATTACGCCAGGGATTGCCCTTTCTATAGTAAATTTTGCAAAAAATAATTGTTTAGTGTCGCAAATTTTAATTACGCCAGGGATTGCCTTTTCTATAGTAAATTTTGCAAAAAATAATTGTTTAGTGTCGCAAATTTTAATTACGCCAGGGATTGCCTTTTCTATAGTAAATTTTGCAAAAAATAATTGTTTAGTGTCGCAAATTTTAATTACGCCAGGGATTGCCTTTTCTATAGTAAATTTTGCAAAAAATAATTGTTTAGTGTCGCAAATTTTAATTACGCCAGGGATTGCCTTTTCTATAGTAAATTATTCAAAAAATAATTTTTTACTGTCTCAAATTTTAATTACGCCAGGGATTACCTTTTCTATAGTAAATTATTCAAAAATTCATTTTTACTGTCTCAAATTTTAATTTCGCCAGGGATTGCGTTTTCTATAGTAAATTATTCAAAAAATAATTTTTTACTGTCTCAAATTTTAATTACGCCAGGGATTGCCTTTTCTATAGTAAATTATTCAAAAATTCATTTTTTACTGTCTCAAATTTTAACTACGCCAGGGATTGCCTTTTCTATAGTAAATTTTGCAAAGAATAATTGTTTAGTGTCGCAAATTTTAATTACGCCAGGGATTGCCTTTTCTATAGTAAATTATTCAAAAAATAATTTTATACTGTCGCAAATTTTAATTACGCCAGGGATTGCCTTTTCTATAGTAAATTTTGCAAAAAATAATTGTTTAGTGTCGCAAATTTTAATTACGCCAGGGATTGCCTTTTCTATAGTAAATTTTGCAAAAAATAATTGTTTAGTTTCGCAAATTTTAATTACGCCAGGGATTGCCTTTTGTATAGTAAATTTTGCAAAAAATAATTGTTTAGTGTCGCAAATTTTAATTACGCCAGGGATTGCCTTTTCTATAGTAAATTATTCAAAAAATAATTTTATACTGTCGCAAATTTTAATTACGCCAGGGATTGCCTTTTCTATAGTAAATTTTGCAAAAAATAATTGTTTAGTGTCGCAAATTTTAATTACGCCAGGGATTGCCTTTTCTATAGTAAATTTTGCAAAAAATAATTGTTTAGTTTCGCAAATTTTAATTACGCCAGGGATTGCCTTTTCTATAGTAAATTTTGCAAAAAATAATTGTTTAGTGTCGCAAATTTTAATTACGCCAGGGATTGCCTTTTCTAGAGTAAATTATTCAAAAAATAATTGTTTAGTGTCGCAAATTTTAATTACGCCGGGAATTGCCTTTTCTATAGTAAATTATTCAAAAAATAATTGTTTACTGTCTCAAATTTTAATTACGCCAGGGATTGCCTTTTCTATAGTAAATTTTGCAAAAAATAATTGTTTAGTGTCGCAAATTTTAATTACGCCAGGGATTGCCTTTTCTATAGTAAATTATTCAAAAAATAATTTTTTACTGTCTCAAATTTTAATTACGCCAGGGATTACCTTTTCTATAGTAAATTATTCAAAAATTCATTTTTACTGTCTCAAATTTTAATTTCGCCAGGGATTGCCTTTTCTATAGTAAATTATTCAAAAAATAATTTTTTACTGTCTCAAATTTTAACTACGCCAGGGATTGCCTTTTCTATAGTAAATTTTGCAAAAAATAATCTTTTAGTGTCGCAAATTTTAATTACGCCAGGGATTGCCTTTTCTATAGTAAATTTTGCAAAAAATAATTGTTTAGTTTCGCAAATTTTAATTACGCCAGGGATTGCCTTTTCTATAGTAAATTTTGCAAAAAATAATTGTTTAGTGTCGCAAATTTTAATTACGCCAGGGATTGCCTTTTCTATAGTAAATTATTCAAAAAATAATTTTATACTGTCGCAAATTTTAATTACGCCAGGGATTGCCTTTTCTATAGTAAATTTTGCAAAAAATAATTTTATACTGTCGCAAATTTTAACTACGCCAGGGATTGCCTTTTCTATAGTAAATTTTGCAAAAAATAATTGTTTAGTGTCACAAATTTTAATTACGCCAGGGATTGCCTTTTCTATAGTAAATTATTCAAAAAATAATTGTTTACTGTCTCAAATTTTAATTACGCCAGGGATTGCCTTTTCTATAGTAAATTATTCAAAAAATAATTGTTTAGTGTCGCAAATTTTAATTACGCCGGGAATTGCCTTTTCTATAGTAAATTATTCAAAAAATAATTGTTTACTGTCTCAAATTTTAATTACGCCAGGGATTGCCTTTTCTATAGTAAATTTTGCAAAAAATAATTGTTTAGTGTCGCAAATTTTAATTACGCCAGGGATTGCCTTTTCTATAGTAAATTATTCAAAAAATAATTGTTTAGTGTCGCAAATTTTAATTACGCCAGGGATTGCCTTTTCTATAGTAAATTATTCAAAAAATAATTTTATACTGTCGCAAATTTTAATTACGCACGCCAGGGATTGCCTTTTCTATAGTAAATTTTGCAAAAAATAATTTTATACTGTCGCAAATTTTAATTACGCCAGGGATTGTCTTTTCTATAGTAAATTTTGCAAAAAATAATTTTTTGCTGTCTCAAATTTTAATTACGCCAGGGATTGCCTTTTCTATAGTAAATTATTCAAAAAATAATTGTTTAGTGTCGCAAATTTTAATTACTCCAGGGATTGCCTTTTCTATAGTAAATTATTCAAAAAATAATTGTTTAGTGACGCAAATTTTAATTACGCCAGGGATTGCCTTTTCTATAGTAAATTATTCAAAAAAAATAATTTTATACTGTCGCAAATTTTAATTACGCCAGGGATTGCCTTTTCTATAGTAAATTTTGCAAAAAATAATTGTTTAGTGTCGCAAATTTTAATTACGCCAGGGATTGCCTTTTCTATAGTAAATTTTGCAAAAAATAATTGTTTAGTGTCGCAAATTTTAATTACGCCAGGGATTGCCTTTTCTATAGTAAATTTTGCAAAAAATAATTGTTTAGTGTCGCAAATTTTAATTACGCCAGGGATTGCCTTTTCTATAGTAAATTTTGCAAAAAATAACTGTTTACTGTCGCAAATTTTAATTACGCCAGGGATTGCCTTTTCTATAGTAAATTATTCAAAAAATAATTTTTTACTGTTGCAAATTTTAATTACGCCAGGGATTGCCTTTTCTATAGTAAATTTTGCAAAAAATAATTGTTTAGTGTCGCAAATTTTAATTACGCCAGGGATTGCCTTTTCTATAGTAAATTATTCAAAAAATAATTGTTTAGTGTCGCAAATTTTAATTACGCCAGGGATTGCCTTTTCTATAGTAAATTATTCAAAAAATAATTGTTTAGTGTCGCAAATTTTAATTACGCCAGGGATTGCCTTTTCTATAGTAAATTTTGCAAAAAATAATTGTTTAGTGTCGCAAATTTTAATTACGCCAGGGATTGCCTTTTCTATAGTAAATTTTGCAAAAAATAATTGTTTAGTGTCGCAAATTTTAATTAAGCCAGGGATTGCCTTTTCTATAGTAAATTTTGCAAAAAATAATTTTTTACTGTCTCAAATTTTAATTACGCCAGGGATTGCCTTTTCTATAGTTAATTATTCAAAAAATAATTGTTTAGTGTCGCAAATTTTAATTACGCCAGGGATTGCCTTTTCTATAGTAAATTTTGCAAAAAATAATTTTATACTGTCGCAAATTTTAATTACGCCAGGGATTGCCTTTTCTATAGTAAATTATTCAAAAAATAATTTTTTACTGTCACAAATTTTAATTACGCCAGGGATTGCCTTTTCTATAGTAAATTTTGCAAAAAATAATTGTTTAGTGTCGCAAATTTTAAATACGCCAGGGATTGCCTTTTCTATAGTAAATTTTGCAAAAAATAATTGTTTAGTGTCGCAAATTTTAATTACGCCAGGGATTGCCTTTTCTATAGTAAATTTTGCAAAAAATAATTGTTTAGTGTCGCAAATTTTAATTACGCCAGGGATTGCCTTTTCTATAGTAAATTTTGCAAAAAATAACTGTTTACTGTCGCAAATTTTAATTACGCCAGGGATTGCCTTTTCTATAGTAAATTATTCAAAAAATAATTTTTTACTGTCTCAAATTTAAATTACGCCAGGGATTACCTTTTCTATAGTAAATTATTCAAAAATTCATTTTTACTGTCTCAAATTTTAATTTCGCCAGGGATTGCCTTTTCTATAGTAAATTATTCAAAAAATAATTTTTTACTGTCTCAAATTTTAATTACGCCAGGGATTGCCTTTTCTATAGTAAATTATTCAAAAATTCATTTTTTACTGTCTCAAATTTTAACTACGCCAGGGATTGCCTTTTCTATAGTAAATTTTGCAAAGAATAATTGTTTAGTGTCGCAAATTTTAATTACGCCAGGGATTGCCTTTTCTATAGTAAATTATTCAAAAAATAATTTTATACTGTCGCAAATTTTAATTACGCCAGGGATTGCCTTTTCTATAGTAAATTATTTAACAAATAATTTTATACTGTCGCAAATTTTAATTACGCCAGGGATTGCCTTTTCTATAGTAAATTATTCAAAAAATAATTTTTTACTGTCTAAAATTTTAATTACGCCAAGGATTGCCTTTTCTAAAGTAAATTATTCAAAAAATAATTTTTTACTGTCGCAAATTTTAATTACGCCAGGGATTGCCTTTTCTATAGTAAATTATTCAAAAAATAATTGTTTAGTGTCGCAAATTTTAATTACGCCAGGGATTGCCTTTTCTATAGTAAATTATTCAATAAATAATTGTTTAGTGTCGCAAATTTTAATTACGCCAGGGATTGCCTTTTCTATAGTAAATTTTGCAAAAAATAATTGTTTAGTGTCGCAAATTTTAATTACGCCAGGGATTGCCTTTTCTATAGTAAATTTTGCAAAAAATAATTGTTTAGTGTCGCAAATTTTAATTACGCCAGGGATTGCCTTTTCTATAGTAAATTATTCAAAAAATAATTGTTTAGTGTCGCAAATTTTAATTACGCCAGGGATTGCCTTTTCTATAGTAAATTATTCAAAAAATAATTGTTTAGTGGCGCAAATTTTAATTACGCCAGGGATTGCCTTTTCTATAGTAAATTATTCAATAAATAATTGTTTAGTGTCGCAAATTTTAATTACGCCAGGGATTGCCTTTTCTATAGTAAATTATTCAAAAAATAATTTTATACTGTCGCTAATTTTAATTACGCCAGGGATTGCCTTTTCTATAGTAAATTATTCAAAAAATAATTTTTTACTGTTGCAAATTTTAATTACGCCAGGGATTGCCTTTTCTATAGTAAATTTTGCAAAAAATAATTGTTTACTGTCGCAAATTTTAATTACGCCAGGTATTGCCTTTTCTATAGTAAATTTTGCAAACAATAATTGTTTAGTGTCGCAAATTTTAATTACTCCAGGGATTGCCTTTCCTATAGTAAATTTTGCAAAAAATAATTTTTTACTGTCTCAAATTTTAATTACGCCAGGGATTGCCTTTTCTATTGTAAATTATTCAAAAAATAATTTTATACTGTCGCAAATTTTAATTACGCCAGGGATTGCCTTTTCAATAGTAAATTTTGCAAAAAATAATTTTTTACTGTCTCAAATTTTAATTACGCCAGGGATTGCCTTTTCTATAGTAAATTATTCAAAAAATAATTTTTTACTGTGTCAAATTTTAATTACGCCAGGGATTGCCTTTTCTATAGTAAATTATTCAAAAAATAATTTTTTACTGTCTCAAATTTTAATTACGCCAGGGATTGCCTTTTCTAAAGTAAATTTTGCAAAAAATAATTGTTTAGTGTCGCAAATTTTAATAACGCCAGGGATTGCCTTTTCTATAGTAAATTTTGTAAAAAATAATTGTTTAGTGTCGCAAATTTTAATTACGCCAGGGATTGCCTTTTCTATAGTAAATTATTCAAAAAATAATTTTTTACTGTCACAAATTTTAATTACGCCAGGAATTGCCTTTTCTATAGTAAATTTTGCAATAATTCATTTTATACTGTCGCAAATTTTAATTACGCCAGGGATTGGCTTTTCTATAGTAAATTATTCAAAAAATAATTTTTTACTGTCTCAAATTTTAATTACGCCAGGGATTGCCTTTTCTATAGTAAATTTTTCAAAAAATAATTTTATACTGTCGCAAATTTTAATTACGCCAGGGATTGCCTTTTCTATAGTAAATTTTGCAAAAAATAATTTTTTACTGTCTCAAATTTTAATTACGCCAGGGATTGCCTTTTCTATAGTAAATTATTCAAAAAATAATTTTTTACTGTCTCAAATTTTAATTACGCCAGGGATTGCCTTTTCTATAGTAAATTATTCAAAAAATAATTTTTTACTGTCTCAAATTTTAATTACGCCAGGGATTGCCTTTTCTATAGTAAATTTTGCAAAAAATAATTGTTTACTGTCGCTAATTTTAATTACGCCAGGGATTGCCTTTTCTATAGTAAATTATTCAAAAAATAATTTTTTCTGTCTCAAATTTTAATTACGCCAGGGATTGCCTTTTCTATAGTAAATTTTTCAAAAAATAATTTTATACTGTCGCAAATTTTAATTACGCCAGGAATTGCCTTTTCTATAGTAAATTTTGCAAAAAATAATTTTTTACTGTCTCAAATTTTAATTACGCCAGGGATTGCCTTTTCTATAGTAAATTATTCAAAAAATAATTTTTTACTGTCTCAAATTTTAATTACGCCAGGGATTGCCTTTTCTATAGTAAATTATTCAAAAAATAATTTTTTACTGTCTCAAATTTTAATTACGCCAGGGATTGCCTTTTCTATAGTAAATTTTTCAAAAAATAATTTTATACTGTCGCAAATTTTAATTACGCCAGGGATTGCCTTTTCTATAGTAAATTTTGCAAAAAATAATTTTTTACTGTCTCAAATTTTAATTACGCCAGGGATTGCCTTTTCTATAGTAAATTATTCAAAAAATAATTTTTTACTGTCTCAAATTTTAATTACGCCAGGGATTGCCTTTTCTAAAGTAAATTATTCAAAAAATAATTTTTTACTGTTGCAAATTTTAATTACCCCAGGGATTGCCTTTTCTATAGTAAATTTTGCAAAAAAATAATTGTTTACTGTCGCAAATTTTAATTACGCCAGGGATTGCCTTTTCTATAGTAAATTATTCAAAATATAATTTTTTACTGTCTCAAATTTTAATTACGCCAGGGATTGCCTTTTCTATAGTAAATTTTGCAAAAAATAATTGTTTAGTGTCGCAAATTTTAATTACGCCAGGGATTGCCTTTTCTATAGTAAATTATTCAAAAAATAATTTTTTACTGTCTCAAATTTTAATTACGCCAGGGATTGCCTTTTCTATAGTAAATTTTGCAAAAAATAATTGTTTAGTGTCGCAAATTTTAATTACGCCAGGGATTGCCTTTTCTATAGTAAATTTTGCAAAAAATAATTGTTTAGTGTCGCAAATTTTAATTACGCTAGGGATTGCCTTTTCTATAGTAAATTATTCAAAAAGTAATTTTTTACTGTCGCAAATTTTAATTACGCCAGGGATTGCCTTTTCTATAGTAAATTTTGCAAAAAATAATTGTTTAGTGTCGCAAATTTTAAATACGCCAGGGATTGCCTTTTCTATAGTAAATTATTCAAAAAATAATTTTTTACTGTCTCAAATTTTAATTACGCCAGGGATTGCCTTTTCTATAGTAAATTTTGCAAACATTCATTTTATACTGTCGCAAATTTTAATTACGCCAGGGATTGCCTTTTCTATAGTAAATTATTCAAAAAATAATTTTTTACTGTCTCAAATTTTAATTACGCCAGGGATTGCCTTTTCTATAGTAAATTTTTCAAAAAATAATTTTATACTGTCGCAAATTTTAATTACGCCAGGGATTGCCTTTTCTATAGTAAATTTTGCAAAAAATAATTTTTTACTGTCTCAAATTTTAATTACGCCAGGGATTGCCTTTTCTATAGTAAATTATTCAAAAAATAATTTTTTACTGTCTCAAATTTTAATTACGCCAGGGATTGCCTTTTCTATAGTAAATTATTCAAAAAATAATTTTTTACTGTCTCAAATTTTAATTACGCCAGGGATTGCCTTTTCTATAGTAAATTTTGCAAAAACTAATTGTTTAGTGTCGCAAATTTTAATTACGCAAGGGATTGCCTTTTCTATAGTAAATTATTCAAAAAATAATTGTTTAGTGTCGCAAATTTTAATTACGCCAGGGATTGCCTTTTCTATAGTAAATTATTCAAAAAATAATTGTTTAGTGTCGCAAATTTTAATTACGCCAGGGATTGCCTTTTCTATAGTAAATTTTGCAAAAAATAATTGTTTAGTGTCGCAAATTTTAATTACGCCAGGGATTGCCTTTTCTATAGTAAATTATTCAAAAAATAATTTTTTACTGTCTCAAATTTTAATTACGCCAGGGATTGCCTTTTCTATAGTAAATTATTCAAAAAATAATTTTTTACTGTCGCAAATTTTAATTACGCCAGGGATTGCCTTTTCTATAGTAAATTATTCAAAAAATAATTTTATACTGTCGCAAATTTTAATTACGCCAGGGATTGCCTTTTCTATAGTAAATTATTCAAAAAATAATTTTTTACTGTTGCAAATTTTAATTACGCCAGGGATTGCCTTTTCTATAGTAAATTTTGCAAAAAATAATTGTTTACTGTCGCAAATTTTAATTACGCCAGGGATTGCCTTTTCTATAGTAAAATTATTCAAAAAATAATTTTTTACTGTCACAAATTTTAATTACTCCAGGGATTGCCTTTTTATAGTAAATTCTGCAAAAAATAATTGTTTAGTGTTGCAAATTTTAATTACGCCAGGGATTGCCTTTTCTATAGTAAATTATTCAAAAAATAATTTTTTACTGTCTCAAATTTTAATTACGCCAGGGATTGCCTTTTCTGTAGTAAATTATTCAAAAATTCATTTTTTACTGTTGCAAATTTTAATTACGCCAGGGATTGCCTTTTCTATAGTAAATTATTCAAAAAATAATTTTTTACTGTCTCAAATTTTAATTACGCCAGGGATTGCCTTTTCTATAGTAAATTTTGCAAAAAATAATTTTTTACTGTCTCAAATTTTAATTACGCCAGGGATTGCCTTTTCTATAGTAAATTTTGCAAAAAATAATTGTTTAGTGTCGCAAATTTTAATTACGCCAGGGATTGCCTTTTCTATAGTAAATTATTCAAAAAATAATTTTTTACTGTCTCAAATTTTAATTACGCCAGGGATTGCCTTTTCTATAGTAAATTTTGCAAAAAATAATTGTTTAGTGTCGCAAATTTTAATTACGCCAGGGATTGCCTTTTCTGTAGTAAATTATTCAAAAATTCATTTTTTACTGTTGCAAATTTTAATTACGCCAGGGATTGCCTTTTCTATAGTAAATTATTCAAAAAATAATTTTTTACTGTCTCAAATTTTAATTACGCCAGGGATTGCCTTTTCTATAGTAAATTTTGCAAAAAATAATTTTTTACTGTCTCAAATTTTAATTACGCCAGGGATTGCCTTTTCTATAGTAAATTTTGCAAAAAATAATTGTTTAGTGTCGCAAATTTTAATTACGCCAGGGATTGCCTTTTCTATAGTAAATTATTCAAAAAATAATTTTTTACTGTCTCAAATTTTAATTACGCCAGGGATTGCCTTTTCTATAGTAAATTTTGCAAAAAATAATTGTTTAGTGTCGCAAATTTTAATTACGCCAGGGATTGCCTTTTCTATAGTAAAGTATTCAAAAAATAATTGTTTACTGTCGCAAATTTAATTACGCCAGGGATTGCCTTTTCTATAGTAAATTATTCAAAAAATAATTGTTTACTGTCGCAAATTTTAATTACGCCAGGGATTGCCTTTTCTATAGTAAATTTTGCAAAAAATAATTGTTTAGTGTCTCAAATTTTAATTACGCCAGGGATTGCCTTTTCTATAGTAAATTATTCAAAAAATAATTTTATACTGTCGCAAATTTTAATTACGCCAGGGATTGCCTTTTCTATAGTAAATTATTCAAAAAATAATTTTTTACTGTTGCAAATTTTAATTACGCCAGGGATTGCCTTTTCTATAGTAAATTTTGCAAAAAATAATTGTTTACTGTCGCAAATTTTAATTACGCCAGGGATTGCCTTTTCTATAGTAAGTTTTGCAAAAAATAATTGTTTAGTGTCGCAAATTTTAATTACGCCAGGGATTGCCTTTTCTATAGTAAATTTTGCAAAAAATAATTTTTTACTGTCTCAAATTTTAATTACGCCAGGGATTGCCTTTTCTATAGTAAATTATTCAAAAAATATTTTTTTACTGTCGCAAATTTTAATTACGCCAGGGATTGCCTTTTCTATAGTAAATTTTGCAAAAAATAATTGTTTAGTGTCGCAAATTTTAATTACGCCAGGGATTACCTTTTCTATAGTAAATTATTCAAAAAATAATTTTTACTGTCTCAAATTTTAATGACGCCAGGGATTGCCTTTTCTATAGTAAATTTTTCAAAAAATAATTTTATACTGTCGCAATTTTTAATTACGCCAGGGATTGCCTTTTCTATAGTAAATTATTCAAAAAATAATTTTTTACTGTCTCAAATTTTAATCACGCCAGGGATTGCCTTTTCTATAGTAAATTATTCAAAAAATAATTTTTTACTGTCGCAAATTTTAATTACGCCAGGGATTGCCTTTTCTATAGTAAATTTTGCAAAAAATAATTGTTTACTGTCGTAAATTTTAATTACGCCAGGGATTGCCTTTTCTATAGTAAATTATTCAAAAAATAATTTTATACTGTCGCAAATTTTAATTACGCCAGGGATTGCCTTTTCTATAGTAAATTTTGCAAAAAATAATTGTTTAGTGTCGCAAATTTTAAATACGCCAGGGATTGCCTTTTCTATAGTAAATTATTCAAAAAATAATTTTTTACTGTCGCAAATTTTAATTACGCCAGGGATTGCCTTTTCTATAGTAAATTTTGCAAAAAATAATTGTTTAGTGTCGCAAATTTTAAATACGCCAGGGATTGCCTTTTCTATAGTACATTATTCAAAAAATAATTTTTTACTGTCTCAAATTTTAATTACGCCAGGGATTGCCTTTTCTATAGTAAATTATTCAAAAAATAATTGTTTAATGTCGCAAATTTTAATTAGGCCAGGGATTGCCTTTTCTATAGTAAATTTTGCAAAAAATAATTGTTTAGTGTCGCAAATTTTAACTACGCCAGGGATTGCCTTTTCTATAGTAAATTTTGCAAAAAATAATTTTTTACTGTCTCAAATTTTAATTACGCCAGGGATTGCCTTTTCTATAGTAAATTATTCAAAAAATAATTTTTTACTGTTGCAAATTTTAATTACGCCAGGGATTGCCTTTTCTATAGTAAATTATTCAAAAAATAATTTTTTACTGTTGCAAATTTTAATTACGCCAGGGATTGCCTCTTCTATAGTAAATTTTGCAAAAAATAATTGTTTACTGTCGCAAATTTTAATTACGCCAGGGATTGCCTTTTCTATAGTAAATTTTGCAAAAAATAATTGTTTAGTGTCGCAAATTTTAATTACGCCAGGGATTGCCTTTTCTATAGTAAATTTTGCAAAAAATAATTTTTTACTGTCTCAAATTTTAATTACGCCAGGGATTGCCTTTTCTATAGTAAATTATTCAAAAAATAATTTTTTACTGTCGCAAATTTTAATTACGCCAGGGATTGCCTTTTCTATAGTAAATTTTGCAAAAAATAATTGTTTAGTGTCGCAAATTTTAATTACGCCAGGGATTGCCTTTTCTATAGTAAATTATTCAAAAAATAATTTTTTACTGTCTCAAATTTTAATTACGCCAGGGATTGCCTTTTCTATAGTAAATTTTTCAAAAACTAATTTTATACTGTCGCAAATTTTAATTACGCCAGGGATTTCCTTTTCTATAGTAAATTATTCAAAAAATAATTTTTTACTGTCTCAAATTTTAATTACGCCAGGGATTGCCTTTTCTATAGTAAATTTTTCAAAAAATAATTTTATACTGTCGCAAATTTTAATTACGCCAGGGATTGCCTTTTCTATAGTAAATTATTCAAAAATTCATTTTATACTGTCGAAAATTTTAATTACGCCAGGGATTGCCTTTTCTATAGTAAATTATTCAAAAAATAATTTTTTACTGTCTCAAATTTTAATTACGCCAGGGATTGCCTTTTCTATAGTAAATTTTTCAAAAAATAATTTTATACTGTCGCAAATTTTAATTACGCCAGGGATTGCCTTTTCTATAGTAAATTATTCAAAAAATAATTTTTTACTGTGTCAAATTTTAATTACGCCAGGGATTGCCTTTTCTATAGTAAATTATTCAAAAAATAATTTTTTACTGTCGCAAATTTTAATTACGCCAGGGATTGCCTTTTCTATAGTAAATTTTGCAAAAAATAATTGTTTACTGTCGCAAATTTTAATTACGCCAGGGATTGCCTTTTCTATAGTAAATTATTCAAAAAATAATTTCATACTGTCGCAAATTTTAATTACGCCAGGGATTGCCTTTTCTATAGTAAATTTTGCAAAAAATAATTGTTTAGTGTCGCAAATTTTAAATACGCCAGGGATTGCCTTTTCTATAGTAAATTATTCAAAAAATAATTTTTTACTGTCGCAAATTTTAATTACGCCAGGGATTGCCTTTTCTATAGTAAATTTTGCAAAAAATAATTGTTTAGTGTCGCAAATTTTAAATACGCCAGGGATTGCCTTTTCTATAGTAAATTATTCAAAAAATAATTTTTTACTGTCTCAAATTTTAATTACGCCAGGGATTGCCTTTTCTATAGTAAATTATTCAAAAAATAATTGTTTAGTGTCGCAAATTTTAATTACGCCAGGGATTGCCTTTTCTATAGTAAATTTTGCAAAAAATAATTGTTTACTGTGGCAAATTATAATTACGCCAGGGATTGCCTTTTCTATAGTAAATTATTCAAAAAATAATTGTTTAGTGTAGCAAATTTTAATTACGCCAGGGATTGCCTTTTCTATAGTAAATTATTCAAAAAATAATTTTAAACTGTCTCAAATTTTAATTACGCCAGGGATTGCCTGTTCTATAGTAAATTTTGCAAAAAAGAATTGTTTAGTGTCGCAAATTTTAATTACGCCAGGGATTGCCTATTCTATAGTAAATTTTGCAAAAAATAATTGTTTAGTGTCGCAAATTTTAATTACGCCAGGGATTGCCTTTTCTATAGTAAATTTTGCAAAAAATAATTTTTTACTGTCTCAAATTTTAATTACGCCAGGGATTGCCTTTTCTATAGTAAATTATTCAAAAAATAATTTTATACTGTCGCAAATTTTAATTACGCCAGGGATTGCCTTTTCTATAGTAAATTTTGCAAAAAATAATTTTTTACTTCTCAAATTTTAATTACGCCAGGGATTGCCTTTTCTATAGTAAATTTTGCAAAAAATAATTGTTTAGTGTCGCAAATTTTAATTACGCCAGGGATTGCCTTTTCTATAGTAAATTATTCAAAAAATAATTGTTTAGTGTCGCAAATTTTAATTACGCCAGGGATTGCCTTTTCTATAGTAAATTATTCAAAAAATAATTGTTTAGTGTCGCAAATTTTAATTACGCCAGGGATTGCCTTTTCTATAGTAAATTTTGCAAAAAATAATTGTTTAGTGTCGCAAATTTTAATTACGCCAGGGATTGCGTTTTTTATAGTAAATTTTGCAAAAAATAATTGTTTAGTGTCGCAAATTTTAATTACGCCAGGGATTGCCTTTTCTGTAGTAAATTATTCAAAAAATAATTTTATACTGTCGAAAATTTTAATTACGCCAGGGATTGCCTTTTCTATAGTAAATTTTGCAAAAAATAATTTTTTACTGTCTCAAATTTTAATTACGCCAGGGATTGCCTTTTCTATAGTAAATTTTGCAAAAAATAATTGTTTAGTGTCGCAAATTTTAATTAAGCCAGGGATTGCCTTTTCTATAGTAAATTATTCAAAAAATAATTTTATACTGTCGCAAATTTTAATTACGCCAGGGATTGCCTTTTCTATAGTAAATTTTGCAAAAAATAATTGTTTAGTGTCGCAAATTTTAAATACGCCAGGGATTGCCTTTTCTATAGTAAATTATTCAAAAAATAATTTTTTACTGTCGCAAATTTTAATTACGCCAGGGATTGCCTTTTCTATAGTAAATTTTGCAAAAAATAATTGTTTAGTGTCGCAAATTTTAAATACGCCAGGGATTGACTTTTCTATAGTAAATTTTGCAAAAAATAATTTTTTACTGTCTCAAATTTTAATTACGCCAGGGATTGCCTTTTCTATAGTAAATTATTCAAAAAATAATTTTATACTGTCGCAAATTTTAATTACGCCAGGGATTGCCTTTTCTATAGTAAATTTTGCAAAAAATAATTTTTTACTGTCTCAAATTTTAATTACGCCAGGGATTGCCTTTTCTATAGTAAATTTTGCAAAAAATAATTGTTTAGTGTCGCAAATTTTAATTACGCCAGGGATTGCCTTTTCTATAGTAAATTATTCAAAAAATAATTGTTTAGTGTCGCAAATTTTAATTACGCCAGGGATTGCCTTTTCTATAGTAAATTATTCAAAAAATAATTGTTTAGTGTCGCAAATTTTAATTACGCCAGGGATTGCCTTTTCTATAGTAAATTTTGCAAAAAATAATTGTTTAGTGTCGCAAATTTTAATTACGCCAGGGATTGCCTTTTCTATAGTAAATTTTGCAAAAAATAATTGTTTAGTGTCGCAAATTTTAATTACGCCAGGGGATTGCCTTTTGTATAGTAAATTATTCAAAAAATAATTTTATACTGTCGAAAATTTTAATTACGCCAGGGATTGCCTTTTCTATAGTAAATTTTGCAAAAAATAATTTTTTACTGTCTCAAATTTTAATTACGCCAGGGATTGCCTTTTCTATAGTAAATTTTGCAAAAAATAATTGTTTAGTGTCGCAAATTTTAATTACGCCAGGGATTGCCTTTTCTATAGTAAATTATTCAAAAAATAATTTTATACTGTCGCAAATTTTAATTACGCCAGGGATTGCCTTTTCTATAGTAAATTTTGCAAAAAATAATTGTTTAGTGTCGCAAATTTTAAATACGCCAGGGATTGCCTTTTCTATAGTAAATTATTCAAAAAATAATTTTTTTACTGTCGCAAATTTTAATTACGCCAGGGATTGCCTTTTCTATAGTAAATTTTGCAAAAAATAATTGTTTAGTGTCGCAAATTTTAAATACGCCAGGGATTGACTTTTCTATAGTAAATTTTGCAAAAAATAATTTTTTACTGTCTCAAATTTTAATTACGCCAGGGATTGCCTTTTCTTTAGTAAATTTTGCAAAAAATAATTGTTTAGTGTCGCAAATTTTAAATACGGCAGGGATTGCCTTTTCTATAGTAAATTATTCAAAAAATAATTTTTTACTGTCGCAAATTTTAATTACGCCAGGGATTGCCTTTTCTATAGTAAATTTTGCAAAAAATAATTGTTTAGTGTCGCAAATTTTAATTACGCCAGGGATTGCCTTTTCTATAGTAAATTTTGCAAAAAATAATTTTTTACTGTCTCAAATTTTAATTAGGCCAGGGATTGCCTTTTCTATAGTAAATTTTGCAAAAAATAATTGTTTACTGTCGCAAATTTTAATTACGCCAGGGATTGCCTTTTCTATCAAATTTTGCAAAAAATAATTGTTTAGTGTCGCAAATTTTAATTACGCCAGGGATTGCCTTTTCTATAGTAAATTTTGCAAAAAATAGTTTTTTACTGTCTCAAATTTTAATTACGCCAGGGATTGCCTTTTCTATAGTAAATTATTCAAAAAATAATTGTTTAGTGTCGCAAATTTTAATTACGCCAGGGATTGCCTTTTCTATAGTAAATTTTGCAAAAAATAATTGTTTACTGTCGCAAATTTTAATTACGCCAGGGATTGCCTTTTCTATAGCAAATTTTGCAAAAAATAATTGTTTAGTGTCGCAAATTTTAATTACGCCAGGGATTGCCTTTTCTATAGTAAATTTTGCAAAAAATAGTTTTTTACTGTCTCAAATTTTAATTACGCCAGGGATTGCCTTTTCTATAGTAAATTATTCAAAAAATAATTTTTTACTGTCGCAAATTTTAATTACGCCAGGGATTGCCTTTTCTATAGTAAATTTTGCAAAATAATAATTGTTTAGTGTCGCAAATTTTAATTACGCCAGGGATTGCCTTTTCTATAGTAAATTATTCAAAAAATAATTTTTTACTGTCTCAAATTTTAATTACGCCAGGGATTGCCTTTTCTATAGTAAATTTTTCAAAAAATAATTTTATACTGTCGCAAATTTTAATTACGCCAGGGATTGCCTTTTCTATAGTAAATTATTCAAAAAATAATTTTTTACCGTCTCAAATTTTAATTACGCCAGGGATTGCCTTTTCTATAATAAATTTTTCAAAAAATAATTTTATACTGTCGCAAATTTTAATTACGCCAGGGATTGCCTTTTCTATAGTAAATTATTCAAAAATTCATTTTATACTGTCGCAAATTTTAATTACGCCAGGGATTGCCTTTTCTATAGTAAATTATTCAAAAAATAATTTTTTTACTGTCTCAAATTTTAATTACGCCAGGGATTGCCTTTTCTATAGTAAATTTTTCAAAAAATAATTTTATACTGTCGCAAATTTTAATTACGCCAGGGATTGCCTTTTCTATAGTAAATTATTCAAAAAATAATTTTTTACTGTCGCAAATTTTAATTACGCCAGGGATTGCCTTTTCTATAGTAAACTTTGCAAAAAATAATTGTTTGCTGTCGCAAATTTTAATTACGCCAGGGATTGCCTTTTCTATAGTAAATTATTCAAAAAATAATTTTATACTGTCGCAAATTTTAATTACGCCAGGGATTGCCTTTTCTATAGTAAATTTTGCAAAAAATAATTGTTTAGTGTCGCAAATTTTAAATACGCCAGGGATTGCCTTTTCTATAGTAAATTATTCAAAAAATAATTTTTTACTGTCGCAAATTTTAATTACGCCAGGGATTGCCTTTTCTATAGTAAATTTTGCAAAAAATAATTGTTTAGTGTCGCAAATTTTAAATACGCCAGGGATTGCCTTTTCTATAGTAAATTATTCAAAAAATAATTTTTTACTGTCTCAAATTTTAATTACGCCAGGGATTGCCTTTTCTATAGTAAATTATTCAAAAAATAATTGTTTAGTGTCGCAAATTTTAATTACGCCAGGGATTGCCTTTTCTATAGTAAATTTTGCAAAAAAATAATTGTTTACTGTGGCAAATTTTAATTACGCCAGGGATTGCCTTTTCTATAGTAAATTATTCAAAAAATAATTGTTTAGTGTCGCAAATTTTAATTACGCCAGGGATTGCCTTTTCTATAGTAAATTATTCAAAAAATAATTGTATACTGTCTCAAATTTTAATTACGCCAGGGATTGCCTGTTCTATAGTAAATTTTGCAAAAAATAATTGTTTAGGGTCGCAAATTTTAATTACGCCAGGGATTGCCTTTTCTATAGTAAATTTTGCAAAAAATAATTGTTTAGTGTCGCAAATTTTAATTACGCCAGGGATTGCCTTTTCTATAGTAAATTTTGCAAAAAATAATTTTTTAATCTCTCAAATTTTAATTACGCCAGGGATTGCCTTTTCTATAGTAAATTATTCAAAAAATAATTTTATACTGTCGCAAATTTTAATTACGCCAGGGATTGCCTTTTCTATAGTAAATATTGCAAAAAATAATTTTTTACTGTCTCAAATTTTAATTACGCCAGGGATTGCATTTTCTATAGTAAATTTTGCAAAAAATAATTGTTTAGTGTCGCAAATTTTAATTACGCCAGGGATTGCCTTTTCTATAGTAAATTATTCAAAAAATAATTTTTTAGTGTCGAAAATTTTAATTACGCCAGGGATTGCCTTTTCTATAGTAAATTTTGCAAAAAATAATTGTTTAGTGTCGCAAATTTTAATTACGCCAGGGATTGCCTTTTCTATAGTAAATTTTGCAAAAAATAATTGTTTAGTGTCGCAAATTTTAATTACGCCAGGGATTGCCTTTTCTATAGTAAATTATTCAAAAAATAATTGTTTAGTGTCGCAAATTTTAATTACGCCAGGGATTGCCTTTTCTATAGTAAATTTTGCAAAAAATAATTTTTTACTGTTGCAAATTTTAATTACGCCAGGGATTGCCTTTTCTATAGTAAATTATTCAAAAAATAATTTTTTACTGTTGCAAATTTTAATTACGCCAGGGATTGCCTTTTCTATAGTAAATTTTGCAAAAAATAATTGTTTACTGTCGCAAATTTTAATTACGCCAGGGATTGCCTTTTCTATAGTAAATTTTGCAAAAAATAATTGTTTAGTGTCGCAAATTTTAATTACGCCAGGGATTGCCTTTTCTATAGTAAATTTTGCAAAATATAGTTTCTTACTGTCTCAAATTTTAATTACGCCAGGGATTGCCTTTTCTATAGTAAATTATTCAAAAAATAATTTTTTACTGTCGCAAATTTTAATTACGCCAGGGATTGCCTTTTCTATAGTAAATTTTGCAAAAAATAATTGTTTAGTGTCGCAAATTTTAATTACGCCAGGGATTGCCTTTTCTATAGTAAATTATTCAAAAAATAATTTTTTACTGTCCTCAAATTTTAATTACGCCAGGGATTACCTTTTCTATAGTAAATTTTTCAAAAAATAATTTTATACTGTCGCAAATTTTAATTACGCCAGGGATTGCCTTTTCTATAGTAAATTATTCAAAAAATAATTTTTTACTGTCTCAAATTTTAATTACGCCAGGGATTGCCTTTTCTATAGTAAATTTTTCAAAAAATAATTTTATACTGTCGCAAATTTTAATTACGCCAGGGATTGCCTTTTCTATAGTAAATTATTCAAAAATTCATTTTATACTGTCGCAAATTTTAATTACGCCAGGGATTGCCTTTTCTATAGTAAATTATTCAAAAAATAATTTTTTACTGTCTCAAATTTTAATTACGCCAGGGATTGCCTTTTCTATAGTAAATTTTTCAAAAAATAATTTTATACTGTCGCAAATTTTAATTACGCCAGGGATTGCCTTTTCTATAGTAAATTTTGCAAAAAATAATTGTTTAGTGTCGCAAATTTTAATTACGCCAGGGATTGCCTTTTCTATAGTAAATTATTCAAAAAATAATTTTTTACTGTCTCAAATTTTAATTACGCCAGGGATTGCCTTTTCTATAGTAAATTTTTCAAAAAATAATTTTATACTGTCGCAAATTTTAATTACGCCAGGGATTGCCTTTTCTATAGTAAATTATTCAAAAAATAATTTTTTACTGTCTCAAATTTTAATTACGCCAGGGATTGCCTTTTCTATAGTAAATTTTTCAAAAAATAATTTTATACTGTCGCAAATTTTAATTACGCCAGGGATTGCCTTTTCTATAGTAAATTATTCAAAAAATAATTTTTTACTGTCTCAAATTTTAATTACGCCAGGGATTGCCTTTTCTATAGTAAATTATTCAAAAAATAATTGTTTAGTGTCGCAAATTTTAATTACGCCAGGGATTGCCTTTTCTATAGTAAATTTTGCAAAAAATAATTGTTTACTGTGGCAAATTTTAATTACGCCAGGGATTGCCTTTTCTATAGTAAATTATTCAAAAAATAATTGTTTAGTGTCGCAAATTTTAATTACGCCAGGGATTGCCTTTTCTATAGTAAATTATTCAAAAAATAATTGTATACTGTCTCAAATTTTAATTACGCCAGGGATTGCCTGTTCTATAGTAAATTTTGCAAAAAATAATTGTTTAGGGTCGCAAATTTTAATTACGCCAGGGATTGCCTTTTCTATAGTAAATTTTGCAAAAAATAATTGTTTAGTGTCGCAAATTTTAATTACGCCAGGGATTGCCTTTTCTATAGTAAATTTTGCAAAAAATAATTTTTTAATCTCTCAAATTTTAATTACGCCAGGGATTGCCTTTTCTATAGTAAATTATTCAAAAAATAATTTTATACTGTCGCAAATTTTAATTACGCCAGGGATTGCCTTTTCTATAGTAAATATTGCAAAAAATAATTTTTTACTGTCTCAAATTTTAATTACGCCAGGGATTGCATTTTCTATAGTAAATTTTGCAAAAAATAATTGTTTAGTGTCGCAAATTTTAATTACGCCAGGGATTGCCTTTTCTATAGTAAATTATTCAAAAAATAATTTTTTAGTGTCGAAAATTTTAATTACGCCAGGGATTGCCTTTTCTATAGTAAATTTTGCAAAAAATAATTGTTTAGTGTCGCAAATTTTAATTACGCCAGGGATTGCCTTTTCTATAGTAAATTTTGCAAAAAATAATTGTTTAGTGTCGCAAATTTTAATTACGCCAGGGATTGCCTTTTCTATAGTAAATTATTCAAAAAATAATTGTTTAGTGTCGCAAATTTTAATTACGCCAGGGATTGCCTTTTCTATAGTAAATTTTGCAAAAAATAATTTTTTACTGTTGCAAATTTTAATTACGCCAGGGATTGCCTTTTCTATAGTAAATTATTCAAAAAATAATTTTTTACTGTTGCAAATTTTAATTACGCCAGGGATTGCCTTTTCTATAGTAAATTTTGCAAAAAATAATTGTTTACTGTCGCAAATTTTAATTACGCCAGGGATTGCCTTTTCTATAGTAAATTTTGCAAAAAATAATTGTTTAGTGTCGCAAATTTTAATTACGCCAGGGATTGCCTTTTCTATAGTAAATTTTGCAAAATATAGTTTCTTACTGTCTCAAATTTTAATTACGCCAGGGATTGCCTTTTCTATAGTAAATTATTCAAAAAATAATTTTTTACTGTCGCAAATTTTAATTACGCCAGGGATTGCCTTTTCTATAGTAAATTTTGCAAAAAATAATTGTTTAGTGTCGCAAATTTTAATTACGCCAGGGATTGCCTTTTCTATAGTAAATTATTCAAAAAATAATTTTTTACTGTCTCAAATTTTAATTACGCCAGGGATTGCCTTTTCTATAGTAAATTTTTCAAAAAATAATTTTATACTGTCGCAAATTTTAATTACGCCAGGGATTGCCTTTTCTATAGTAAATTATTCAAAAAATAATTTTTTACTGTCTCAAATTTTAATTACGCCAGGGATTGCCTTTTCTATAGTAAATTTTTCAAAAAATAATTTTATACTGTCGCAAATTTTAATTACGCCAGGGATTGCCTTTTCTATAGTAAATTATTCAAAAATTCATTTTATACTGTCGCAAATTTTAATTACGCCAGGGATTGCCTTTTCTATAGTAAATTATTCAAAAAATAATTTTTTACTGTCTCAAATTTTAATTACGCCAGGGATTGCCTTTTCTATAGTAAATTTTTCAAAAAATAATTTTATACTGTCGCAAATTTTAATTACGCCAGGGATTGCCTTTTCTATAGTAAATTATTCAAAAAATAATTTTTTACTGTCTCAAATTTTAATTACGCCAGGGATTGCCTTTTCTATAGTAAATTATTCAAAAAATAATTTTTTACTGTCGCAAATTTTAATTACGCCAGGGATTGCCTTTTCTATAGTAAATTTTGCAAAAAATAATTGTTTACTGTCGCAAATTTTAGTTACGCCAGGGATTGCCTTTTCTATAGTAAATTATTCAAAAAATAATTTTATACTGTCGCAAATTTTAATTACGCCAGGGATTGCCTTTTCTATAGTAAATTTTGCAAAAAATAATTGTTTAGTGTCGCAAATTTTAAATACGCCAGGGATTGCCTTTTCTATAGTAAATTACTCAAAAAATAATTTTTTACTGTCGCAAATTTTAATTACGCCAGGGATTGCCTTTTCTATAGTAAATTTTGCAAAAAATAATTGTTTAATGTCGCAAATTTTAAATACGCCAGGGATTGCCTTTTCTATAGTAAATTATTCAAAAAATAATTTTTTACTGTCTCAAATTTTAATTACGCCAGGGATTGCCTTTTCTATAGTAAATTATTCAAAAAATAATTGTTTAGTGTCGCAAATTTTAATTACGCCAGGGATTGCCTTTTCTATAGTAAATTTTGCAAAAAATAATTGTTTACTGTGGCAAATTTTAATTACGCCAGGGATTGCCTTTTCTATAGTAAATTATTCAAAAAATAATTGTTTAGTGTCGCAAATTTTAATTACGCCAGGGATTGCCTTTTCTATAGTAAATTATTCAAAAAATAATTGTATACTGTCTCAAATTTTAATTACGCCAGGGATTGCCTGTTCTATAGTAAATTTTGCAAAAAATAATTGTTTAGGGTCGCAAATTTTAATTACGCCAGGGATTGCCTTTTCTATAGTAAATTTTGCAAAAAATAATTGTTTAGTGTCGCAAATTTTAATTACGCCAGGGATTGCCTTTTCTATAGTAAATTTTGCAAAAAATAATTATTTACTCTCTCAAATTTTAATTACGCCAGGGATTGCCTTTTCTATAGTAAATTATTCAAAAAATAATTTTATACTGTCGCAAATTTTAATTACGCCAGGGATTGCCTTTTCTATAGTAAATATTGCAAAAAATAATTTTTTACTGTCTCAAATTTTAATTACGCCAGGGATTGCATTTTCTATAGTAAATTTTGCAAAAAATAATTGTTTAGTGTCGCAAATTTTAATTACGCCAGGGATTGCCTTTTCTATAGTAAATTATTCAAAAAATAATTGTTTAGTGTCGCAAATTTTAATTACGCCAGGGATTGCCTTTTCTATAGTAAATTTTGCAAAAAATAATTGTTTAGTGTCGCAAATTTTAATTACGCCAGGGATTGCCTTTTCTATAGTAAATTTTGCAAAAAATAATTGTTTGGTGTCGCAAATTTTAATTACGCCAGGGATTGCCTTTTCTATAGTAAATTATTCAAAAAATAATTGTTTAGTGTCGCAAATTTTAATTACGCCAGGGATTGCTTTTTCTATAGTCAATTATTCAAAAAATAATTTTTTACTCTCTCAAATTTTAATTACGCCAGGGATTGCCTTTTCTATAGTAAATTTTTCAAAAAATAATTTTATACTGTCGCAAATTTTAATTACGCCAGGGATTGCCTTTTCTATAGTAAATTTTGCAAAAAATAATTTTTTACTGTCTCAAATTTTAATTACGCCAGGGATTGCCTTTTCTATAGTAAATTATTCAAAAAATAATTTTATACTGTCGCAAATTTTAATTACGCCAGGGATTGCCTTTTCTATAGTAAATTTTGCAAAAAATAATTTTTTACTGTCTCAAATTTTAATTACGCCAGGGATTGCCTTTTCTATAGTAAATTTTGCAAAAAATAATTGTTTAGTGTCGCAAGTTTTAATTACGCCAGGGATTGCCTTTTCTATAGTAAATTATTCAAAAAATAATTGTTTAGTGTCGCAAATTTTAATTACGCCAGGGATTGCCTTTTCTATAGTAAATTATTCAAAAAATGATTGTTTAGTGTCGCAAATTTTAATTACGCCAGGGATTGCCTTTTCTATAGTAAATTTTACAAAAAATAATTGTTTAGTGTCGCAAATTTTAATTACGCCAGGGATTGCCTTTTCTATAGTAAATTTTGCAAAAAATAATTGTTTAGGGTCGCAAATTTTAATTACGCCAGGGATTGCCTTTCTATAGTAAATTATTCAAAAAATAATTGTTTAGTGTCGCAAATTTTAATTACGCCAGGGATTGCCTTTTCTATAGTAAATTATTCAAAAAATAATTTTTTACTGTCTCAAATTTTAACTACGCCAGGGATTGCCTTTTCTATAGTAAATTATTCAAAAAATAATTTTTTACTGTTGCAAATTTTAATTACGCCAGGGATTGCCTTTTCTATAGTAAATTTTGCAAAAAATAATTGTTTACTGTCGCAAATTTTAATTACGCCAGGCATTGCCTTTTCTATAGTAAATTTTGCAAAAAATAATTGTTTAGTGTCGCAAATTTTAATTACGCCAGGGATTGCCTTTTCTATAGTAAATTTTGCAAAAAATAGTTTTTTACTGTCTCAAATTTTAATTACGCCAGGGATTGCCTTTTCTATAGTAAATTATTCAAAAAATAATTTTTTACTGTTGCAAATTTTAATTACGCCAGGGATTGCCTTTTCTTTAGTAAATTTTGCAAAAAATAATTGTTTAGTGTCGAAAATTTTAATTACGCCAGGGATTGCCTTTTCTATAGTAAATTATTCAAAAAATAATTTTTTACTGTCTCAAATTTAATAACGCCAGGGATTGCCTTTTCTATAGTAAATTTTTCAAAAAATAATTTTATACTGTCGCAAATTTTAATTACGCCAGGGATTGCCTTTTCTATAGTAAATTATTCAAAAAATAATTTTTTACTGTCTCAAATTTTAATTACGCCAGGGATTGCCTTTTCTTTCAAAAAATAATTTTATACTGTCGCAAATTTTAATTACGCCAGGGATTGCCTTTTCTATAGTAAATTATTCAAAAATTCATTTTATACTGTCGCAAATTTTAATTACGCCAGGGATTGCCTTTTCTATAGTAAGTTATTCAAAAAATAATTTTTTACTGTCTCAAATTTTAATTACGCCAGGGATTGCCTTTTCTATAGTAAATTTTTCAAAAAATAATTTTATACTGTCGCAAATTTTAATTACGCCAGGGATTGCCTTTTCTATAGTAAATTATTCAAAAAATAATTTTTTACTGTCTCAAATTTTAATTACGCCAGGGATTGCCTTTTCTATAGTAAATTATTCAAAAAATAATTTTTTACTGTCGCAAATTTTAATTACGCCAGGGATTGCCTTTTCTATAGTAAATTTTGCAAAAAATAATTGTTTACTGTCGCAAATTTTAATTACGCCAGGGATTGCCTTTTCTATAGTAAATTATTCAAAAAATAATTTTATACTGTCGCAAATTTTAATTACGCCAGGGATTGCCTTTTCTATAGTAAATTTTGCAAAAAATAATTGTTTAGTGTCGCAAATTTTAAATACGCCAGGGATTGCCTTTTCTATAGTAAATTATTCAAAAAATAATTTTTTACTGTCGCAAATTTTAACTACGCCAGGGATTGCCTTTTCTATAGTAAATTTTGCAAAAAATAATTGTTTTTTGTCGCAAATTTTAAATACGCCAGGGATTGCCTTTTCTATAGTAAATTATTCAAAAAATAATTTTTTACTGTCTCAAATTTTAATTACGCCAGGGATTGCCTTTTCTATAGTAAATTTTGCAAAAAATAATTGTATACTGTCTCAAATTTTAATTACGCCAGGGATTGCCTGTTCTATAGTAAATTTTGCAAAAAATAATTGTTTAGGGTCGCAAATTTTAATTACGCCAGGGATTGCCTTTTCTATAGTAAATTTTGCAAAAAATAATTGTTTAGTGTCGCAAATTTTAATTACGCCAGGGATTGCCTTTTCTATAGTAAATTTTTCAAAAAATAATTTATACTGTCGCAAATTTTAATTACGCCAGGGATTGCCTTTTCTATAGTAAATTATTCAAAAATTCATTTTATACTGTCGCAAATTTTAATTACGCCAGGGATTGCCTTTTCTATAGTAAATTATTCAAAAAATAATTTTTTACTGTCTCAAATTTTAATTACGCCAGGGATTGCCTTTTCTATAGTAAATTTTTCAAAAAATAATTTTATACTGTCGCAAATTTTAATTACGCCAGGGATTGCCTTTTCTATAGTAAATTATTCAAAAAATAATTTTTTACTGTCTCAAATTTTAATTACGCCAGGGATTGCCTTTTCTATAGTAAATTTTTCAAAAAATAATTTTATACTGTCGCAAATTTTAATTACGCCAGGGATTGCCTTTTCTATAGTAAATTATTCAAAAATTCATTTTATACTGTCGCAAATTTTAATTACGCCAGGGATTGCCTTTTCTATAGTAAATTATTCAAAAAATAATTTTTTACTGTCTCAAATTTTAATTACGCCAGGGATTGCCTTTTCTATAGTAAATTTTTCAAAAAATAATTTTATACTGTCGCAAATTTTAATTACGCCAGGGATTGCCTTTTCTATAGTAAATTATTCAAAAAATAATTTTTTACTGTCTCAAATTTTAATTACGCCAGGGATTGCCTTTTCTATAGTAAATTATTCAAAAAATAATTTTTTACTGTCGCAAATTTTAATTACGCCAGGGATTGCCTTTTCTATAGTAAATTTTGCAAAAAATAATTGTTTACTGTCGCAAATTTTAGTTACGCCAGGGATTGCCTTTTCTATAGTAAATTATTCAAAAAATAATTTTATACTGTCGCAAATTTTAATTACGCCAGGGATTGCCTTTTCTATAGTAAATTTTGCAAAAAATAATTGTTTAGTGTCGCAAATTTTAAATACGCCAGGGATTGCCTTTTCTATAGTAAATTACTCAAAAAATAATTTTTTACTGTCGCAAATTTTAATTACGCCAGGGATTGCCTTTTCTATAGTAAATTTTGCAAAAAATAATTGTTTAATGTCGCAAATTTTAAATACGCCAGGGATTGCCTTTTCTATAGTAAATTATTCAAAAAATAATTTTTTACTGTCTCAAATTTTAATTACGCCAGGGATTGCCTTTTCTATAGTAAATTATTCAAAAAATAATTGTTTAGTGTCGCAAATTTTAATTACGCCAGGGATTGCCTTTTCTATAGTAAATTTTGCAAAAAATAATTGTTTACTGTGGCAAATTTTAATTACGCCAGGGATTGCCTTTTCTATAGTAAATTATTCAAAAAATAATTGTTTAGTGTCGCAAATTTTAATTACGCCAGGGATTGCCTTTTCTATAGTAAATTATTCAAAAAATAATTGTATACTGTCTCAAATTTTAATTACGCCAGGGATTGCCTGTTCTATAGTAAATTTTGCAAAAAATAATTGTTTAGGGTCGCAAATTTTAATTACGCCAGGGATTGCCTTTTCTATAGTAAATTTTGCAAAAAATAATTGTTTAGTGTCGCAAATTTTAATTACGCCAGGGATTGCCTTTTCTATAGTAAATTTTGCAAAAAATAATTATTTACTCTCTCAAATTTTAATTACGCCAGGGATTGCCTTTTCTATAGTAAATTATTCAAAAAATAATTTTATACTGTCGCAAATTTTAATTACGCCAGGGATTGCCTTTTCTATAGTAAATATTGCAAAAAATAATTTTTTACTGTCTCAAATTTTAATTACGCCAGGGATTGCATTTTCTATAGTAAATTTTGCAAAAAATAATTGTTTAGTGTCGCAAATTTTAATTACGCCAGGGATTGCCTTTTCTATAGTAAATTATTCAAAAAATAATTGTTTAGTGTCGCA
The DNA here is from genome assembly GCA_963930735.1 of Dioctria linearis. Taxonomy (NCBI): domain Eukaryota; kingdom Metazoa; phylum Arthropoda; class Insecta; order Diptera; family Asilidae; genus Dioctria; species Dioctria linearis. Next base: position 81,261 of record CAWVNZ010000497.1, read on the forward strand.
AATTTTAATTACGCCAGGGATTGCCTTTTCTATAGTAAATTTTGCAAAAAATAATTGTTTAGTGTCGCAAATTTTAATTACGCCAGGGATTGCCTTTTCTATAGTAAATTTTGCAAAAAATAATTGTTTGGTGTCGCAAATTTTAATTACGCCAGGGATTGCCTTTTCTATAGTAAATTATTCAAAAAATAATTGTTTAGTGTCGCAAATTTTAATTACGCCAGGGATTGCTTTTTCTATAGTCAATTATTCAAAAAATAATTTTTACTCTCTCAAATTTTAATTACGCCAGGGATTGCCTTTTCTATAGTAAATTTTTCAAAAATAATTTTATACTGTCGCAAATTTTAATTACGCCAGGGATTGCCTTTTCTATAGTAAATTTTGCAAAAAATAATTTTTTACTGTCTCAAATTTTAATTACGCCAGGGATTGCCTTTTCTATAGTAAATTATTCAAAAAATAATTTTATACTGTCGCAAATTTTAATTACGCCAGGGATTGCCTTTTCTATAGTAAATTTTGCAAAAAATAATTTTTTACTGTCTCAAATTTTAATTACGCCAGGGATTGCCTTTTCTATAGTAAATTTTGCAAAAAATAATTGTTTAGTGTCGCAAGTTTTAATTACGCCAGGGATTGCCTTTTCTATAGTAAATTATTCAAAAAATAATTGTTTAGTGTCGCAAATTTTAATTACGCCAGGGATTGCCTTTTCTATAGTAAATTATTCAAAAAATGATTGTTTAGTGTCGCAAATTTTAATTACGCCAGGGATTGCCTTTTCTATAGTAAATTTTACAAAAAATAATTGTTTAGTGTCGCAAATTTTAATTACGCCAGGGATTGCCTTTTCTATAGTAAATTTTGCAAAAAATAATTGTTTAGGGTCGCAAATTTTAATTACGCCAGGGATTGCCTTTCTATAGTAAATTATTCAAAAAATAATTGTTTAGTGTCGCAAATTTTAATTACGCCAGGGATTGCCTTTTCTATAGTAAATTATTCAAAAAATAATTTTTTACTGTCTCAAATTTTAACTACGCCAGGGATTGCCTTTTCTATAGTAAATTATTCAAAAAATAATTTTTTACTGTTGCAAATTTTAATTACGCCAGGGATTGCCTTTTCTATAGTAAATTTTGCAAAAAATAATTGTTTACTGTCGCAAATTTTAATTACGCCAGGCATTGCCTTTTCTATAGTAAATTTTGCAAAAAATAATTGTTTAGTGTCGCAAATTTTAATTACGCCAGGGATTGCCTTTTCTATAGTAAATTTTGCAAAAAATAGTTTTTTACTGTCTCAAATTTTAATTACGCCAGGGATTGCCTTTTCTATAGTAAATTATTCAAAAAATAATTTTTTACTGTTGCAAATTTTAATTACGCCAGGGATTGCCTTTTCTTTAGTAAATTTTGCAAAAAATAATTGTTTAGTGTCGAAAATTTTAATTACGCCAGGGATTGCCTTTTCTATAGTAAATTATTCAAAAAATAATTTTTTACTGTCTCAAATTTTAATAACGCCAGGGATTGCCTTTTCTATAGTAAATTTTTCAAAAAATAATTTTATACTGTCGCAAATTTTAATTACGCCAGGGATTGCCTTTTCTATAGTAAATTATTCAAAAAATAATTTTTTACTGTCTCAAATTTTAATTACGCCAGGGATTGCCTTTTCTTTCAAAAAATAATTTTATACTGTCGCAAATTTTAATTACGCCAGGGATTGCCTTTTCTATAGTAAATTATTCAAAAATTCATTTTATACTGTCGCAAATTTTAATTACGCCAGGGATTGCCTTTTCTATAGTAAGTTATTCAAAAAATAATTTTTTACTGTCTCAAATTTTAATTACGCCAGGGATTGCCTTTTCTATAGTAAATTTTTCAAAAAATAATTTTATACTGTCGCAAATTTTAATTACGCCAGGGATTGCCTTTTCTATAGTAAATTATTCAAAAAATAATTTTTTACTGTCTCAAATTTTAATTACGCCAGGGATTGCCTTTTCTATAGTAAATTATTCAAAAAATAATTTTTTACTGTCGCAAATTTTAATTACGCCAGGGATTGCCTTTTCTATAGTAAATTTTGCAAAAAATAATTGTTTACTGTCGCAAATTTTAATTACGCCAGGGATTGCCTTTTCTATAGTAAATTATTCAAAAAATAATTTTATACTGTCGCAAATTTTAATTACGCCAGGGATTGCCTTTTCTATAGTAAATTTTGCAAAAAATAATTGTTTAGTGTCGCAAATTTTAAATACGCCAGGGATTGCCTTTTCTATAGTAAATTATTCAAAAAATAATTTTTTACTGTCGCAAATTTTAACTACGCCAGGGATTGCCTTTTCTATAGTAAATTTTGCAAAAAATAATTGTTTTTTGTCGCAAATTTTAAATACGCCAGGGATTGCCTTTTCTATAGTAAATTATTCAAAAAATAATTTTTTACTGTCTCAAATTTTAATTACGCCAGGGATTGCCTTTTCTATAGTAAATTTTGCAAAAAATAATTGTATACTGTCTCAAATTTTAATTACGCCAGGGATTGCCTGTTCTATAGTAAATTTTGCAAAAAATAATTGTTTAGGGTCGCAAATTTTAATTACGCCAGGGATTGCCTTTTCTATAGTAAATTTTGCAAAAAATAATTGTTTAGTGTCGCAAATTTTAATTACGCCAGGGATTGCCTTTTCTATAGTAAATTTTGCAAAAATAATTTTTTACTATCTCAAATTTTAATTACGCCAGGGATTGCCTTTTCTATAGTAAATTATTCAAAAAATAATTTTATACTGTCGCAAATTTTAATTACGCCAGGGATTGCCTTTTCTATAGTAAATTTTGCAAAAAATAATTTTTTACTGTCTCAAATTTTAATTACGCCAGGGATTGCATTTTCTATAGTAAATTTTGCAAAAAATAATTGTTTAGTGTCGCAAATTTTAATTACGCCAGGGATTGCCTTTTCTATAGTAAATTATTCAAAAAATAATTGTTTAGTGTCGCAAATTTTAATTACGCCAGGGATTGCCTTTTCTATAGTAAATTATGCAAAAAATAATTGTTTAGTGTCGCAAATTTTAATTACGCCAGGGATTGCCTTTTCTATAGTAAATTTTGCAAAAAATAATTGTTTAGTGTCGCAAATTTTAATTACGCCAGGGATTGCCTTTTCTATAGTAAATTATTCAAAAAATAATTTTTTAGTGTCGCAAATTTTAATTACGCCAGGGATTGCTTTTTCTATAGTCAATTATTTAAAAAATAATTTTTTACTCTCTCAAATTTTAATTACGCCAGGGATTGCCTTTTCTATAGTAAATTTTTCAAAAAATAATTTTATACTGTCGCAAATTTTAATTACGCCAGGGATTGCCTTTTCTATAGTAAATTTTGCAAAAAATAATTTTTTACTGTCTCAAATTTTAATTACGCCAGGGATTGCCTTTTCTATAGTAAATTATTCAAAAAATAATTTTATACTGTCGCAAATTTTAATTTCGCCAGGGATTGCCTTTTCTATAGTAAATTTTGCAAAAAATAATTTTTTACTGTCTCAAATTTTAATTACGCCAGGGATTGCCTTTTCTATAGTAAATTTTGCAAAAAATAATTGTTTAGTGTGGCAAATTTTAATTACGCCAGGGATTGCCTTTTCTATAGTAAATTATTCAAAAAATAATTGTTTAGTGTCGCAAATTTTAATTACGCCAGGGATTGCCTTTTCTATAGTAAATTATTCAAAAAATAATTGTTTAGTGTCGCAAATTTTAATTACGCCAGGGATTGCCTTTTCTATAGTAAATTTTGCAAAAAATAATTGTTTAATGTCGAAAATTTTAAATACGCCAGGGATTGCCTTTTCTATAGTAAATTATTCAAAAAATAATTTTTTACTGTCGCAAATTTTAATTACGCCAGGGATTGCCTTTTCTATAGTAAATTTTGCAAAAAATAATTGTTGAATGTCGAAAATTTTAAATACGCCAGGGATTGCCTTTTCTATAGTAAATTATTCAAAAAATAATTTTATACTGTCTCAAATTTTAATTACGCCAGGGATTGCCTTTTCTATAGTAAATTTTGCAAAAAATAATTGTTTAATGTCGAAAATTTTAAATACGCCAGGGATTGCCTTTTCTATAGTAAATTATTCAAAAAATAATTTTTTACTGTCGCAAATTTTAATTACGCCAGGGATTGCCTTTTCTATAGTAAATTTTGCAAAAAATAATTGTTTAATGTCGCAAATTTTAATTACGCCAGGGATTGCCTTTTCTATAGTAAATTTTGCAAAAAATAATTGTTTAATGTCGAAAATTTTAAATACGCCAGGGATTGCCTTTTCTATAGTAAATTATTCAAAAAATAATTTTTTACTGTCGCAAATTTTAATTACGCCAGGGATTGCCTTTTCTATAGTAAATTTTGCAAAAAATAATTGTTTAATGTCGAAAATTTTAAATACGCCAGGGATTGCCTTTTCTATAGTAAATTATTCAAAAAATAATTGTTTAGTGTCGCAAATTTTAATTACGCCAGGGATTGCCTTTTCTATAGTAAATTATTCAAAAAATAATTTTTTACTGTCGCAAATTTTAATTACGCCAGGGATTGCCTTTTCTATAGTAAATTTTGCAAAAAATAATTGTTTAGTATCGCAAATTTTAAATACGCCAGGGATTGCCTTTTCTATAGTAAATTATTCAAAAAATAATTTTTTACTGTCGCAAATTTTAATTACGCCAGGGATTGCCTTTTCTATAGTAAATTTTGCAAAAAATAATTGTTTAATGTCGAAAATTTTAAATACGCCAGGGATTGCCTTTTCTATAGTAAATTATTCAAAAAATAATTTTATACTGTCTCAAATTTTAATTACGCCAGGGATTGCCTTTTCTATAGTAAATTTTGCAAAAAATAATTGTTTAATGTCGAAAATTTTAAATACGCCAGGGATTGCCTTTTCTATAGTAAATTATTCAAAAAATAATTGTTTAGTGTCGCAAATTTTAATTACGCCAGGGATTGCCTTTTCTATAGTAAATTATTCAAAAAATAATTTTTTACTAACGCAAATTTTAATTACGCCAGGGATTGCCTTTTCTATAGTAAATTTTGCAAAAAATAATTGTTTAGTATCGCAAATTTTAAATACGCCAGGGATTGCCTTTTCTATAGTAAATTTTGCAAAAAATAGTTGTTTAATGTCGAAAATTTTAAATACGCCAGGGATTGCCTTTTCTATAGTAAATTATTCAAAAAATAATTTTATACTGTCTCAAATTTTAATTACGCCAGGGATTGCCTTTTCTATAGTAAATTTTGCAAAAAATAATTGTTTAATGTCGAAAATTTTAAATACGCCAGGGATTGCCTTTTCTATAGTAAATTATTCAAAAAATAATTGTTTAGTGTCGCAAATTTTAATTACGCCAGGGATTGCCATTTCTATAGTAAATTATTCAAAAAATAATTTTTTACTGTCGCAAATTTTAATTACGCCAGGGATTGCCTTTTCTATAGTAAATTTTGCAAAAAATAATTGTTTAGTATCGCAAATTTTAAATACGCCAGGGATTGCCTTTTCTATAGTAAATTATTCAAAAAATAATTTTTTACTGTCTCAAATTTTAATTACGCCAGGGATTGCCTTTTCTATAGTAAATTATTCAAAAATTCATTTTATACTGTCGCAAATTTTAATTACGCCAGGGATTGCCTTTTCTATAGTAAATTATTCAAAAAATAATTTTTTACTGTCTCAAATTTTAATTACGCCAGGGATTGCCTTTTCTATAGTAAATTTTTCAAAAAATAATTTTATACTGTCGCAAATTTTAATTACGCCAGGGATTGCCTTTTCTATAGTAAATTATTCAAAAAATAATTTTTTACTGTCTCAAATTTTAATTACGCCAGGGATTGCCTTTTCTATAGTAAATTATTCAAAAAATAATTTTTTACTGTCGCAAATTTTAATTACGCCAGGGATTGCCTTTTCTATAGTAAATTTTGCAAAAAATAATTGTTTACTGTCGCAAATTTTAGTTACGCCAGGGATTGCCTTTTCTATAGTAAATTATTCAAAAAATAATTTTATACTGTCGCAAATTTTAATTACGCCAGGGATTGCCTTTTCTATAGTAAATTTTGCAAAAAATAATTGTTTAGTGTCGCAAATTTTAAATACGCCAGGGATTGCCTTTTCTATAGTAAATTACTCAAAAAATAATTTTTTACTGTCGCAAATTTTAATTACGCCAGGGATTGCCTTTTCTATAGTAAATTTTGCAAAAAATAATTGTTTAATGTCGCAAATTTTAAATACGCCAGGGATTGCCTTTTCTATAGTAAATTATTCAAAAAATAATTTTTTACTGTCTCAAATTTTAATTACGCCAGGGATTGCCTTTTCTATAGTAAATTATTCAAAAAATAATTGTTTAGTGTCGCAAATTTTAATTACGCCAGGGATTGCCTTTTCTATAGTAAATTTTGCAAAAAATAATTGTTTACTGTGGCAAATTTTAATTACGCCAGGGATTGCCTTTTCTATAGTAAATTATTCAAAAAATAAT
>CAWVNZ010000498.1:0-12000 GCA_963930735.1 Dioctria linearis
GACAGTAAAAAATTATTTTTTGAATAATTTACTATAGAAAAGGCAATCCCTGGCGTAATTAAAATTTGCGACACTAAAAAATTATTTTTTGAATAATTTACTATAGAAAAGGCAATCCCTGGCGTAATTAAAATTTGAGACAGTAAAAAATTATTTTTTGAATAATTTACTATAGAAAAGGCAATCCCTGGCGTAATTAAAATTTGCGACAGTAAAAAATGAATTTTTGAATAATTTACTATAGAAAAGGCAATCCCTGGCGTAATTAAAATTTGCGACAGTAAAAAATGAATTTTTGAATAATTTACTATAGAAAAGGTAATCCCTGGCGTATTTAAAATTTGCAACAGTAAAAAATTATTTTTTTCAAAATTTACTATAGAAAAAGCAATCCCTGGCGTAATTAAAATTTGTGACAGAAAAAATTATTTTTTGAATAATTTACTATAGAAAAGGCAATCCCTGGCGTAATTAAAATTTGCGACAGTAAAAAATGAATTTTTGAATAATTTACTATAGAAAAGGCAATCCCTGGCGTAATTAAAACTTGCGACAGTAAAAAATTATTTTTTGAATAATTTACTATAGAAAAGGCAATCCCTGGCGTAATTATAATTTGAGACAGTAAAAAATTATTTTTTGAATAATTTACTATAGAAAAGGCAATCCCTGGCGTAATTAAAATTTGAGACAGTAAAAAATTATTTTTTGAATAATTTACTATAGAAAAGGCAATCCCTGGCGTAATTAAAATTTGCGACAGTAAAAAATGAATTTTTGAATAATTTACTATAGAAAAGGCAATCCCTGGCGTAATTAAAATTTGCGACAGTAAAAAATGAATTTTTGAATAATTTACTATAGAAAAGGCAATCCTGGCGTATTTAAAATTTGCAACAGTAAAAAATTATTTTTTGCAAAATTTACTATAGAAAAGGCAATCCCTGGCGTAATTAAAATCTGTGACAGAAAAAATTATTTTTTGAATATTTTACTATAGAAAAGGCAATCCCTGGCGTAATTAAAATTTGAGACAGTAAAAAATGAATTTTTGAATAATTTACTATAGAAAAGGCAATCCCTGGCGTAATTAAAATTTGCGACACTAAACAATTATTTTTTGCAAAATTTACTATAGAAAAGGCAATCCCTGGCGTAATTAAAATTTGGAACAGTAAAAAATTATTTTTTGCAAAATTTACTATAGAAAAGGCAATCCCTGGCGTAATTATAATTTGCGACAGTATAAAATTATTTTTTGAATAATTTACTATAGAAAAGGCAATCCCTGGCGTAATTAAAATTTGAGACAGTAAAAAATTATTTTTTGAATAAATTACTATAGAAAAGGCAATCCCTGGCGTAATTAAAATTTGAGACAGTAAAAAATTATTTTTTGAATAATTTACTATAGAAAAGGCAATCCCTGGTGTAATTAAAATTTGCGACAGTAAAAAATTATTTTTTGCAAACTTTACTATAGAAAAGGCAATCCCTGGCGTAATTAAAATTTGCGACAGTAAAAAATTATTTTTTGAATAATTTACTATAGAAAAGGCAATCCCTGGCGTAATTATAATTTGCGACAGTAAAAAATTATTTTTTGAATAATTTACTATAGAAAAGGCAATCCCTGGCGTAATTAAAATTTGCGACAGTAAAAAATTATTTTTTGCAAAATTTACTATAGAAAAGGCAATCCCTGGCGTAATTAAAATTTGCGACAGTAAAAAATTATTTTTTGAATAATTTACTATAGAAAAGGCAATCCCCGGCGTAATTATAATTTGCGACACTAAACAATGAATTTTTGAATAATTTACTATAGAAAAGGCAATCCCTGGCGTAATTAAAATTTGCGACACTAAACAATTATTTTTTGCAAAATTTACTATAGTAAAGGCAATCCCTGGCGTAGTTAAAATTTGAGACAGTAAAAAATTATTTTTTGAATAATTTACTATACAAAAGGCAATCCCTGCCGTATTTAAAATTCGGAACAGTAAAAAATTATTTTTTGCAAAATTTACTATAAAAAAGGCAATCCCTGGCGTATTTAAAATTTGCGATAGTAAAAAATGAATTTTTGAATAATTTACTATAGAAAAGGCAATCCCTGGCGTAATTAAAATTTGCGACACTAAAAAATTATTTTTTGAATAATTTACTATAGAAAAGGCAATCCCTGGCGTAATTAAAATTTGCGACACTAAAAAATTTTTTTTTGAATAATTTACTATAGAAAAGGCAATCCCTGGCGTAATTAAAATTTGCGAAAGTAAAAAATTATTTTTTGAATAATTTACTATAGAAAAGGCAATCCCTGGCGTAATTAAAATTTTCGACAGTAAAAAATTAATTTTGCAAAATTTACTATAGAAAAGGCAATCCCTGGCGTAATTAAAATTTGAGACAGTATAAAATTATTTTTTGAATAATTCACTATAGAAAAGGCAATCCCTGGCGTAATTAAAATTTGCGACACTAAGCAATTAGTTTTTGAATAATTTACTATAGAAAAGGCAATCCCTGGCGTAATTAAAATTTGCGACAGAAAAAAATTATTTTTTGAATAATTTACTATAGAAAAGGCAATCCCTGGCGTAATTAAAATTTGCGAGAGTATAAAATTATTTTTTGAATAATTTCCTATAGAAAAGGCAATCCCTGGCGTAATTAAAATTTGTGACAGAAAAAATTATTTTTTGAATAATTTACTATAGAAAAAGCAATCCCTGGCGTAATTAAAACTTGCGACAGTAAAAAAATTATTTTTTGCAAAATTTACTATAAAAAAGGCAATCCCTGGCGTATTTAAAATTTGCGACAGTAAAAAATGAATTTTTGAATAATTTCTATAGAAAAGGCAATCCCTGGCGTAATTAAAATTTGTGACAGAAAAAATTATTTTTTGAATAATTTACTATAGGAAAGGCAATCCCTGGCGTATTTAAAATTTGAGACAGTAAAAAATGAATTTTTGAATAATTTACTATAGAAAAGGCAATCCCTGGCGTAATTAAAATTTGAGACAGTATAAAATTATTTTTTGAATAATTTACTATAGAAAAGGCAATCCCTGGCGTAATTAAAATTTGAGACAGTAAAAAATTATTTTTTGAATAATTTACTATAGAAAAGGCAATCCCTGGCGTAATTAAAATTTGAGACAGTAAAAAATTATTTTTTGAATAATTTACTATAGAAAAGGCAATCCCTGGCGTAATTAAAATTTGCGACAGTAAAAAATTATTTTTTGAATAATTTACTATAGAAAAGGCAATCCCTGGCGTAATTAAAATTTGTGACAGAAAAAATTATTTTTTGAATAATTTACTATAGGAAAGGCAATCCCTGGCGTATTTAAAATTTGAGACAGTAAAAAATGAATTTTTGAATAATTTACTATAGAAAAGGCAATCCCTGGCGTAATTAAAATTTGAGACAGTAAAAAATTATTTTTTGAATAATTTACTATAGAAAAGGCAATCCCTGGCGTAATTAAAATTTGAGACAGTAAAAAATGAATTTTTGAATAATTTACTATAGAAAAGGCAATCCCTGGCTTAATTAAAATTTGCGACAGTAAAAAATTATCTTTTGAATAAATTACTATAGAAAAGGGAATCCCTGGCGTAATTAAAATTTGCAACAGTAAAAAATTATTTTTTGCAAAATTTACTATAGAAAAGGCAATCCCTGGCGTAATTATAATTTGCGACAGAATAAAATTATTTTTTGAATAATTTACTATAGAAAAGGCAATCCCTGGCGTAATTAAAATTTGCGACACTAAACAATTATTTTTTGAAAATTTTACTATAGAAAAGGCAATCCCTGGCGTAATTAAAATTTGCGACAGTAAAATATTAATTTTTAAATAATTTACTATGGAAAAGGCAATCCCTGGCGTAATCAAAATTTGCGACAGTAAAAAATTATTTTTTGAATAATTTACTATAGAAAAGGCAATCCCTGGCGTAATTATAATTTGCGACACTAAACAATGAATTTTTGAATAATTTACTATAGAAAAGGCAATCCCTGGCGTAATTAAAATTTGCGACACTAAACAATTATTTTTTGCAAAATTTACTATAGTAAAGGCAATCCCTGGCGTAATTAAAATTTGAGACAGTAAAAAATTATTTTTTGAATAATTTACTATACAAAAGGCAATCCCTGGCGTATTTAAAATCGGAACAGTAAAAAATTATTTTTTGCAAAATTTACTATAGAAAAGGCAATCCCTGGCGTATTTAAAATTTGCGATAGTAAAAAATGAATTTTGAATAATTTACTATAGAAAAGGCAATCCCTGGCGTAATTAAAATTTGCGACACTAAAAAATTATTTTTTGAATAATTTACTATAGAAAAGGCAATCCCTGGCGTAATTAAAATTTGCGACACTAAAAAAATTTTTTTTGAATAATTTACTATAGAAAAGGCAATCCCTGGCGTAATTAAAATTTGCGAAAGTAAAAAATTATTTTTTGAATAATTTACTATAGAAAAGGCAATCCCTGGCGTAATTAAAATTTGCGACAGTAAAAAATTAATTTTGCAAAATTTACTATAGAAAAGGCAATCCCTGGCGTAATTAAAATTTGAGACAGTATAAAATTATTTTTTGAATAATTCACTATAGAAAAGGCAATCCCTGGCGTAATTAAAATTTGCGACACTAAGCAATTAGTTTTTGAATAATTTACTATAGAAAAGGCAATCCCTGGCGTAATTAAAATTTGCGACAGAAAAAAATTATTTTTTGAATAATTTACTATAGAAAAGGCAATCCCTGGCGTAATTAAAATTTGCGAGAGTATAAAATTATTTTTTGAATAATTTACTATAGAAAAGGCAATCCCTGGCGTAATTAAAATTTGTGACAGAAAAAATTATTTTTTGAATAATTTACTATAGAAAAAGCAATCCCTGGCGTAATTAAAACTTGCGACAGTAAAGAAATTATTTTTTTGCAAAATTTACTATAAAAAAAGGCAATCCCTGGCGTATTTAAAATTTGCGACAGTAAAAAATGAATTTTTGAATAATTTCTATAGAAAAGGCAATCCCTGGCGTAATTAAAATTTGTGACAGAAAAAATTATTTTTTGAATAATTTACTATAGGAAAGGCAATCCCTGGCGTATTTAAAATTTGAGACAGTAAAAAATGAATTTTTGAATAATTTACTATAGAAAAGGCAATCCCTGGCGTAATTAAAATTTGAGACAGTATAAAATTATTTTTTGAATAATTTACTATAGAAAAGGCAATCCCTGGCGTAATTAAAATTTGAGACAGTAAAAAATTATTTTTTGAATAATTTACTATAGAAAAGGCAATCCCTGGCGTAATTAAAATTTGAGACAGTAAAAAAATTATTTTTTGAATAATTTACTATAGAAAAGGCAATCCCTGGCGTAATTAAAATTTGCGAGAGTAAAAAATTATTTTTTGAATAATTTACTATAGAAAAGGCAATCCCTGGCGTAATTAAAATTTGTGACAGAAAAAATTATTTTTTGAATAATTTACTATAGGAAAGGCAATCCCTGGCGTATTTAAAATTTGAGACAGTAAAAAATGAATTTTTGAATAATTTACTATAGAAAAGGCAATCCCTGGCGTAATTAAAATTTGAGACAGTAAAAAATTATTTTTTGAATAATTTACTATAGAAAAGGCAATCCCTGGCGTAATTAAAATTTGAGACAGTAAAAAATGAATTTTTGAATAATTTACTATAGAAAAGGCAATCCCTGCGTAATTAAAATTTGCGACAGTAAAAAATTATCTTTTGAATAAATTACTATAGAAAAGGGAATCCCTGGCGTAATTAAAATTTGCAACAGTAAAAAATTATTTTTTGCAAAATTTACTATAGAAAAGGCAATCCCTGGCGTAATTATAATTTGCGACAGAATAAAATTATTTTTTGAATAATTTACTATAGAAAAGGCAATCCCTGGCGTAATTAAAATTTGCGACACTAAACAATTATTTTTTGCAAATTTTACTATAAAAAAGGCAATCCCTGGCGTAATTAAAATTTGCGACAGTAAAATATTAATTTTTAAATAATTTACTATGGAAAAGGCAATCCCTGGCGTAATTAAAATTTGCGACAGTAAAAAATTATTTTTTGAATAATTTACTATAGAAATGGCAATCCCTGGCGTAATTATAATTTACAACACTAAAAAATTATTTTTTGAATAATTTACTATAGAAAAGGCAATCCCTGGCGTAATTAAAATTTGCGACACTAAAAAAATTTTTTTTGAATAATTTACTATAGAAAAGGCAATCCTTGGCGTAATTAAAATTTGCGACAGTAAAAAATTATTTTTTGAATAATTTTACTATAGAAAAGGCAATCCCTGGCGTAATTAAAATTTGCGACAGTAAAAAATTATTTTTTGCAAAATTTGCTATAGAAAAGGCAATCCCTGGCGTAATTAAAATTTGAGACAGTATAAAATTATTTTTTGAATAATTTACTATAGAAAAGGCAATCCCTGGCGTAATTAAAATTTGCGACACTAAACAATTAGTTTTTGAATAATTTACTATAGAAAAGGCAATCCCTGGCGTAATTAAAATTTGCGACAGAAAAAAAATTATTTTTTGAATAATTTACTATAGAAAAGGCAATCCCTGGCGTAATTAAAATTTGCGACAGTATAAAATTATTTTTTGAATAATTTACTATAGAAAAGGCAATCCCTGGCGTAATTAAAATTTGTGACAGAAAAAATTATTTTTTGAATAATTTACTATAGAAAAGGCAATCCCTGGCGTAATTAAAATTTGAGACAGTAAAAAATTATTTTTTTGAATAATTTACTATAGAAAAGGTAATCCCTGGCGTATTTAAAATTTGAGACAGTAAAAAATTATTTTTTGCAAAATTTACTATAGAAAAGGCAATCCCTGGCGTAATTAAAATTTGAGACAGTAACAAATTATTTTTTTGCAAAATTTTCTATAGAAAAGGCAATCCCTGGCGTAATTAAAATTTGCGACAGAAAAAATTATTTTTTTGAATAATTTACTATAGAAAAGGCAATCCCTGGCGTATTTAAAATTTGAGACAGTAAAAAATTAATTTTTGCAAAATTTACTATAGAAAAGGCAATCCCTGGCGTAATTAAAATTTGCGACAGTAAAAAATTATTTTTTGCAAAATTTACTATAGAAAAGGCAATCCCTGGCGTAATTAAAATTTGCGACAGTAAAAAATGAATTTTTGAATAATTTACTATAGAAAAGGCAATCCTGGCGTAATTAAAATTTGAGACAGTATAAAATTATTTTTTGAATAATTTACTATAGAAAAGGCAATCCCTGGCGTAATTAAAATTTGAGACAGTAAAAAATTAGTTTTTGAATAATTTACTATAGAAAAGGCAATCCCTGGCGTAATTAAAATTTGAGACAGTAAAAAATTATTTTTTGAATAATTTACTATAGAAAAGGCAATCCCTGGCGTAATTAAAATTTGCGACAGTAAAAAATTATTTTTTGAATAATTTACTATAGAAAAGGCAATCCCTGGCGTAATTAAAATTTGTGACAGAAAAAATTATTTTTTGAATAATTTACTATAGGAAAGGCAATCCCTGGCGTATTTAAAATTTGAAACAGTAAAAAATGAATTTTTGAATAATTTACTATAGAAAAGGCAATCCCTGGCGTAATTAAAATTTGAGACAGTAAAAAATTATTTTTTGAATAATTTACTATAGAAAAGGCAATCCCTGGCGTAATTAAAATTTGAGACAGTAAAAAATGAATTTTTGAATAATTTACTATAGAAAAGGCAATCCCTGGCGTAATTAAAATTTGCGACAGTAAAAAATTATTTTTTGAATAATTTACTATAGAAAAGGCAATCCCTGGCGTAATTAAAATTTGCAACAGTAAAAAATTATTTTTTGCAAAATTTGCTATAGAAAAGGCAATCCCTGGCGTAATTATAATTTGCGACAGTATAAAATTATTTTTTGAATAATTTACTATAGAAAAGGCAATCCCTGGCGTAATTAAAATTTGCGACACTAAACAATTATTTTTTGCAAAATTTACTATAGAAAAGGCAATCCCTGGCGTAATTAAAATTCGCGACAGTAAAATATTAATTTTTGAATAATTTACTATAGAAAAGGCAATCCCTGGCGTAATTAAAATTTGCGACAGTAAAAAATTATTTTTTGAATAAACACTAAACAATTATTTTTTGCAAAATTTACTATAGAAGAGGCAATCGCTGGCGTAATTAAAATTTGCGACAGTAAAATATTAATTTTTGAATAATTTACTATAGAAAAGGCAATCCCTGGCGTAATTAAAATTTGCGACACAAAACAATTATTTTTTGAATAATTTACTCTAGAAAAGGCAATCCCTGGTGTAATTAAAATTTGCGACAGTAAAAAATTATTTTTTGCAAAATTTACTATAGAAAAGGCAATCCCGGGCGTAATTAAAATTTGAGACAGTAAAAAATTATTTTTTGAATAATTTACTATACAAAAGGCAATCCCTGGCGTATTTAAAATTTGCAACAGTAAAAAATTATTTTTTGCAAAATTTACTATAGAAAAGGCAATCCCTGGCGTAATTATAATTTGCGACAGTATAAAATTATTTTTTGAATTATTTACTATAGAAAAGGCAATCCCTGGCGTAATTAAAATTTGTGACAGAAAAAATTATTTTTTGAATAATTTACTATAGAAAAGGCAATCCCTGGCGTAATTAAAATTTGAGACAGTAAAAAATGAATTTTTGATTAATTTACTATAGAAAAGGCAATCCCTGTCGTAATTAAAATTTGCGACACTAAAACATTATTTTTTGAATAATTTACTATAGAAAAGGCAATCCCTGGCGTAATTAAAATTTGAGACAGTAAAAAATTATTTTTTGAATAATTTACTATAGAAAAGGCAATCCCTGGCGTAATTAAAATTTGCGACACTAAAAAATTATTTTTTGAATAATTTACTATAGAAAAGGCAATCCCTGGCGTAATTAAAATTTGTGACAGAAAAAATTATTTTTTGAATAATTTACTATAGAAAAGGCAATCCCTGGCGTAATTAAAATTTGCGACAGTAAAAAATGAATTTTTGAATAATTTACTATAGAAAAGGCAATCCCTGGCGTATTTAAAATTTGCGACAGTAATAAATGAATTTTTGAAAAATTTACTATAGAAAAGGCAATCCCTGGCGTATTTAAAATTTGCGACAGTATAAAATTATTTTTTGAATAATTTACTATAGAAAAGGCAATCCCTGGCGTAATTAAGATTTGCGATAGTAAAAAATTATTTTTTGAATAATTTACTATAGAAAAGGCAATCCCTGGCGTAATTAAAATTTGCGACACTAAAAAATTATTTTTTGAATAATTTACTATAGAAAAGGCAATCCCTGGCGTAATTAAAATTTGTGACAGAAAAAATTATTTTTTGAATAATTTACTATAGAAAAGGCAATCCCTGGCGTAATTAAAATTTGCGACAGTAAAAAATGAATTTTTGAATAATTTACTATAGAAAAGGCAATCCCTGGCGTATTTAAAATTTGCGACAGTAATAAATGAATTTTTGAAAAATTTACTATAGAAAAGGCAATCCCTGGCGTATTTAAAATTTGCGACAGTATAAAATTATTTTTTGAATAATTTACTATAGAAAAGGCAATCCCTGGCGTAATTAAGATTTGCGATAGTATAAAATTATTTTTTGAATAATTTACTATAGAAAAGGCAATCCCTGGCGTAATTAAAATTTGCGACAGTAAAAAATGAATTTTTGAATAATTTACTATAGAAAAGGCAATCCCTGGCGTATTTAAAATTTGCGACAGTAATAAATGAATTTTTGAAAAATTTACTATAGAAAAGGCAATCCCTGGCGTATTTAAAATTTGCGACAGTATAAAATTATTTTTTGAATAATTTACTATAGAAAAGGCAATCCCTGGCGTAATTAAGATTTGCGATAGTATAAAATTATTTTTTGAATAATTTACTATAGAAAAGGCAATCCCTGGCGTAATTAAAATTTGCGACAGTAAAAAATGAATTTTTGAATAATTTACTATAGAAAAGGCAATCCCTGGCGTAATTAAAATTTGAGACAGTAAAAAATTATTTTTTGAATAATTTACTATAGAAAAGGCAATCCCTGGCGTAATTAAAATTTGCGACGGTAAAAAATTATTTTTTGAATAATTTACTATATAAAAGGCAATCCCTGGCGTAATTAAAATTTGTGACAGTAAAAAATTATTTTTTGAATAATTTACTATAGAAAAGGCAATCCCTGGCGTAATTAAAATTTGTGACAGAAAAAATTATTTTTGTATAATTTACTATAGAAAAGGCAATCCCTGGAGTATTTAAAATTTGAGACAGTAAAAAATTAATTTTTGAATAATTTACTATAGAAAAGGCAATCCCTGGCGTAATTAAAATTTGAGACAGTAAAAAATTATTTTTTGAATAATTTACTATAGAAAAGGCAATCGCTGGCGTAATTAAAATTTGAGACAGTAAAAAATGAATTTTTGAAAAATTTACTATAGAAAAGGCAATCCCTGGCGTATTTAAAATTTGCGACAGTATAAAATTATTTTTTGAATAATTTACTATAGAAAAGGCAATCCCTGGCGTAATTAAAATTTGAGAAAGTAAAAAAAGAAATTTTTGAATAATTTACTATAGAAAAGGCAATCCCTGGCGTAATTAAAATTTGCGACAGAAAAAAATTAATTTTTGAATAATTTACTATAGAAAAGGCAATCCCTGGCGTAATTAAAATTTGAGACAGTAAAAAATGAATTTTTGAATAATTTACTATAGAAAAGGCAATCAATGGCGTAATTAAAATTTGCGACAGAAAAAAATTATTTTTTGAATAATTTACTATAGAAAAGGCAATCCCTGGAGTAATTAAAATTTGAGACAGTATAAAATTATTTTTTGAATAATCTACTATAGAAAAGGCAATCCCTGGCGTAATTAAAATTTGAGACGGTATAAAATTATTTTTTGAATAATTTACTCTAGAAAAGGCAATCCCTGGCGTAATTAAAATTTGAGACAGTAAAAAATTATTTTTTGAATAATTTACTATAGAAAAGGCAATCCTTGGCGTAATTAAAATTTGTGACAGTAAAAAATGAATTTTTGAATAATTTACTATAGAAAAGGCAATCCCTGGCGTAATTAAAATTTGAGACAGTAAAAAATTATTTTTTGAATAATTTACTATAGAAAAGGCAATCCCTGGCGTAATTAAAATTTGCGACAGTATAAAATTATTTTTTGAATAGTTTACTATAGAAAAGGCAATCCCTGGCGTAATTAAAATTTGAGACAGTAAAAAATTATTTTTTGAATAATTTACTATAGAAAAGGCAATCCCTGGCGTAATTAAAATTTGCGACAGTAAAAAATGAATTTTTGCAAAATTTACTATAGAAAAGGCAATCCCTGGCGTAATTAAAATTTGAGACAGTAAAAAATTATTTTTTTCAAAATTTACTATAGAAAAGGCAATCCCTGGCGTATTTAAAATTTGAGACAGTAAAAAATTAATTTTTCCAAAATTTACTATAGAAAAGGCAATCCCTGGCGTAATTAAAATTTGAGACAGTAAAAAATTATTTTTTGAATAATTTACTATAGAAAAGGCAATCCCTGGCGTAATTAAAATTTGTGACAGAAAAAATTATTTTTTGAATAATTTACTATAGAAAAGGCAATCCCTGGCGTAATTAAAATTTGCGACAGTAAAAAATTATTTTTTCCAAAATTTACTATAGAAAAGGCAATCCCTGGCGTAATTAAAATTTGCGACAGTAAAAAATTATTTTTTGCAAAATTTACTATACAAAAGGCAATCCCTGGCGTAATTAAAATTTGCTACAGTAAAAAATTATTTTTTGCAAAATTTACTATAGAAAAGGCAATCCCTG
>CAWVNZ010000499.1:0-52484 GCA_963930735.1 Dioctria linearis
AATTATTCAAAAAATAATTTTCAACTGTCGCAAATTTTAATTGCGCCAGGGATTGCCTTTTCTATAGTAAATTATTCAAAAAATAATTTTTTTACTGTCGCAAATTGTAATTGCGCCACGGATTGCCTTTTCTATAGGAAATTATTCAAAAAATAATTTTCTACTGTCGCAAATTTCAAATCCGCCAGGGATTGCCTTTTCTATAGTAAATTATTCAAAAAATAATTTTATACTGTCGCAAATTTTAATTGCGCCAGGGATTGCCTTTTCTATAGTAAATTAACCAAAAAATAATTTTTTACTGTCGCAAATTTTAAATACGCCAGGGATTGCCTTTTCTATAGTAAATTATTCAAAAAATAATTTTCAACTGTCGCAAATTTTAATTACGCCAGGGATTGCCTTTTCTATAGTAAATTATTCAAAAAATAATTTTCTACTGTCGCAAATTTTAAGTGCGCCAGGGATTGCCTTTTCTATAGTAAATTATTCAAAAAATAATTTTTTACTGTCGCAAATTTTAAATACGCCAGGGATTGCCTTTTCTATAGTAAATTATTCAAAAAATAATTTTCTACTGTCGCAAATTTTAATTACGCCAGGGATTGCCTTTTCTATAGTAAATTATTCAAAAAATAATTTTCAACTGTCGCAAATTTTAATTGCGCCAGGGATTGCCTTTTCTATAGTAAATTATTCAAAAAATTATTTTTTACTGTCGCAAATTTTAATTGCGCCAGGGATTGCCTTTTCTATAGTAAATTATTCAAAAAATAATTTTTTACTGTCGCAAATTTTAAATACGCCAGGGATTGCCTTTTCTATAGTAAATTATTCAAATAGTAATTTTTTACTGTCGCAAATTTTAATTACGCCAGGGATTGCCTTTTCTATAGTAAATTATTCAAAAAATAATTTTCTACTGTCGCAAATTTTACGTGCGCCAGGGATTGCCTTTTCTATAGTAAATTATTCAAAAAATAATTTTTTACTGTCGCAAATTTTAATTACGCCAGGGATTGCCTTTTCTATAGTAAATTATTCAAAAAATAATTTTCTACTGTCGCAAATTTTAATTGCGCCAGGGATTGCCTTTTCTATAGTAAATTATTCAAAAAATAATTTTCAACTGTCGCAAATTTTAATTACGCCAGGGATTGCCTTTTCTATAGTAAATTATTCAAAAAATAATTTTCAACTGTCGCAAATTTTAATTGCGCCAGGGATTGCCTTTTCTATAGTAAATTATTCAAAAAATAATTTTTTACTGTCGCAAATTTTAAGTGCGCCAGGGATTGCCTTTTCTATAGTAAATTATTCAAAAAATAATTTTCTACTGTCGCAAATTTTAATTACGCCAGGGATTGCCTTTTCTATAGTAAATTATTCAAAAAATAATTTTCAACTGTCGCAAATTTTAATTGCGCCAGGGATTGCCTTTTCTATAGTAAATTATTCAAAAAATAATTTTTTACTGTCGCAAATTGTAATTGCGCCACGGATTGCCTTTTCTATAGGAAATTATTCAAAAAATAATTTTCTACTGTCGCAAATTTCAAATCCGCCAGGGATTGCCTTTTCTATAGTAAATTATTCAAAAAATAATTTTATACTGTCGCAAACTTTAATTGCGCCAGGGATTGCCTTTTCTATAGTAAATTAACCAAAAAATAATTTTTTACTGTCGCAAATTTTAAATACGCCAGGGATTGCCTTTTCTATAGTAAATTATTCAAAAAATAATTTTCAACTGTCGCAAATTTTAATTACGCCAGGGATTGCCTTTTCTATAGCAAATTATTCAAAAAATAATTTTCTACTGTCGCAAATTTTAAGTGCGCCAGGGATTGCCTTTTCTATAGTAAATTATTCAAAAAATAATTTTTTACTGTCGCAAATTTTAAATACGCCAGGGATTGCCTTTTCTATAGTAAATTATTCAAAAAATAATTTTCTACTGTCGCAAATTTTAATTACGCCAGGGATTGCCTTTTCTATAGTAAATTATTCAAAAAATAATTTTCAACTGTCGCAAATTTTAATTGCGCCAGGGATTGCCTTTTCTATAGTAAATTATTCAAAAAATTATTTTTTACTGTCGCAAATTTTAATTGCGCCAGGGATTGCCTTTTCTATAGTAAATTATTCAAAAAATAATTTTTTACTGTCGCAAATTTTAAATACGCCAGGGATTGCCTTTTCTATAGTAAATTATTCAAATAATAATTTTTTACTGTCGCAAATTTTAATTACGCCAGGGATTGCCTTTTCTATAGTAAATTATTCAAAAAATAATTTTCTACTGTCGCAAATTTTACGTGCGCCAGGGATTGCCTTTTCTATAGTAAATTATTCAAAAAATAATTTTTTACTGTCGCAAATTTTAATTACGCCAGGGATTGCCTTTTCTATAGTAAATTATTCAAAAAATAATTTTCTACTGTCGCAAATTTTAATTGCGCCAGGGATTGCCTTTTCTATAGTAAATTATTCAAAAAATAATTTTCAACTGTCGCAAATTTTAATTACGCCAGGGATTGCCTTTTCTATAGTAAATTATTCAAAAAATAATTTTTTACTGTCGCAAATTGTAATTGCGCCACGGATTGCCTTTTCTATAGGAAATTATTCAAAAAATAATTTTCTACTGTCGCAAATTTCAAATCCGCCAGGGATTGCCTTTTCTATAGTAAATTATTCAAAAAATAATTTTATACTGTCGCAAATTTTAATTGCGCCAGGGATTGCCTTTTCTATAGTAAATTAACCAAAAAATAATTTTTTACTGTCGCAAATTTTAAATACGCCAGGGATTGCCTTTTCTATAGTAAATTATTCAAAAAATAATTTTCAACTGTCGCAAATTTTAATTACGCCAGGGATTGCCTTTTCTATAGTAAATTATTCAAAAAATAATTTTCTACTGTCGCAAATTTTAAGTGCGCCAGGGATTGCCTTTTCTATAGTAAATTATTCAAAAAATAATTTTTTACTGTCGCAAATTTTAAATACGCCAGGGATTGCCTTTTCTATAGTAAATTATTCAAAAAATAATTTTCTACTGTCGCAAATTTTAATTACGCCAGGGATTGCCTTTTCTATAGTAAATTATTCAAAAAATAATTTTCAACTGTCGCAAATTTTAATTGCGCCAGGGATTGCCTTTTCTATAGTAAATTATTCAAAAAATTATTTTTTACTGTCGCAAATTTTAATTGCGCCAGGGATTGCCTTTTCTATAGTAAATTATTCAAAAAATAATTTTTTACTGTCGCAAATTTTAAATACGCCAGGGATTGCCTTTTCTATAGTAAATTATTCAAATAGTAATTTTTTACTGTCGCAAATTTTAATTACGCCAGGGATTGCCTTTTCTATAGTAAATTATTCAAAAAATAATTTTCTACTGTCGCAAATTTTACGTGCGCCAGGGATTGCCTTTTCTATAGTAAATTATTCAAAAAATAATTTTTTACTGTCGCAAATTTTAATTACGCCAGGGATTGCCTTTTCTATAGTAAATTATTCAAAAAATAATTTTCTACTGTCGCAAATTTTAATTGCGCCAGGGATTGCCTTTTCTATAGTAAATTATTCAAAAAATAATTTTCAACTGTCGCAAATTTTAATTACGCCAGGGATTGCCTTTTCTATAGTAAATTATTCAAAAAATAATTTTCAACTGTCGCAAATTTTAATTGCGCCAGGGATTGCCTTTTCTATAGTAAATTATTCAAAAAATAATTTTTTTACTGTCGCAAATTTTAAGTGCGCCAGGGATTGCCTTTTCTATAGTAAATTATTCAAAAAATAATTTTCTACTGTCGCAAATTTTAATTACGCCAGGGATTGCCTTTTCTATAGTAAATTATTCAAAAAATAATTTTCAACTGTCGCAAATTTTAATTGCGCCAGGGATTGCCTTTTCTATAGTAAATTATTCAAAAAATAATTTTTTACTGTCGCAAATTGTAATTGCGCCACGGATTGCCTTTTCTATAGGAAATTATTCAAAAAATAATTTTCTACTGTCGCAAATTTCAAATCCGCCAGGGATTGCCTTTTCTATAGTAAATTATTCAAAAAATAATTTTATACTGTCGCAAACTTTAATTGCGCCAGGGATTGCCTTTTCTATAGTAAATTAACCAAAAAATAATTTTTTACTGTCGCAAATTTTAAATACGCCAGGGATTGCCTTTTCTATAGTAAATTATTCAAAAAATAATTTTCAACTGTCGCAAATTTTAATTACGCCAGGGATTGCCTTTTCTATAGCAAATTATTCAAAAAATAATTTTCTACTGTCGCAAATTTTAAGTGCGCCAGGGATTGCCTTTTCTATAGTAAATTATTCAAAAAATAATTTTTTACTGTCGCAAATTTTAAATACGCCAGGGATTGCCTTTTCTATAGTAAATTATTCAAAAAATAATTTTCTACTGTCGCAAATTTTAATTACGCCAGGGATTGCCTTTTCTATAGTAAATTATTCAAAAAATAATTTTCAACTGTCGCAAATTTTAATTGCGCCAGGGATTGCCTTTTCTATAGTAAATTATTCAAAAAATTATTTTTTACTGTCGCAAATTTTAATTGCGCCAGGGATTGCCTTTTCTATAGTAAATTATTCAAAAAATAATTTTTTACTGTCGCAAATTTTAAATACGCCAGGGATTGCCTTTTCTATAGTAAATTATTCAAATAATAATTTTTTACTGTCGCAAATTTTAATTACGCCAGGGATTGCCTTTTCTATAGTAAATTATTCAAAAAATAATTTTCTACTGTCGCAAATTTTACGTGCGCCAGGGATTGCCTTTTCTATAGTAAATTATTCAAAAAATAATTTTTTACTGTCGCAAATTTTAATTACGCCAGGGATTGCCTTTTCTATAGTAAATTATTCAAAAATAATTTTCTACTGTCGCAAATTTAATTGCGCCAGGGATTGCCTTTTCTATAGTAAATTATTCAAAAATAATTTTCAACTGTCGCAAATTTTAATTACGCCAGGGATTGCCTTTTCTATAGTAAATTATTCAAAAAATAATTTTCTATTGTCGCAAATTTTAAGTGCGCCAGGGATTGCCTTTTCTATAGTAAATTATTCAAAAAATAATTTTTTACTGTCGCAAATTTTAAATACGCCAGGGATTGCCTTTTCTATAGTAAATTATTCAAAAAATAATTTTCTACTGTCGCAAATTTTAATTACGCCAGGGATTGCCTTTTCTATAGTAAATTATTCAAAAAATAATTTTCAACTGTCGCAAATTTTAATTGTGCCAGGGATTGCCTTTTCTATAGTAAATTATTCAAAAAATTATTTTTTACTGTCGCAAATTTTAATTGCGCCAGGGATTGCCTTTTCTATAGTAAATTATTCAAAAAATAATTTTTTACTGTCGCAAATTTTAAATACGCCAGGGATTGCCTTTTCTATAGTAAATTATTCAAAAAATAATTTTCTACTGTCGCAAATTTTACGTGCGCCAGGGATTGCCTTTTCTATAGTAAATTATTCAAAAAATAATTTTTTACTGTCGCAAATTTTAATTACGCCAGGGATTGCCTTTTCTATAGTAAATTATTCAAAAAATAATTTTCTACTGTCGCAAATTTTAATTGCGCCAGGGATTGCCTTTTCTATAGTAAATTATTCAAAAAATAATTTTCAACTGTCGCAAATTTTAATTACGCCAGGGATTGCCTTTTCTATAGTAAATTATTCAAAAAATAATTTTCTATTGTCGCAAATTTTAAGTGCGCCAGGGATTGCCTTTTCTATAGTAAATTATTCAAAAAATAATTTTTTACTGTCGCAAATTTTAAATACGCCAGGGATTGCCTTTTCTATAGTAAATTATTCAAAAAATTATTTTCTACTGTCGCAAATTTTAATTACGCCAGGGATTGCCTTTTCTATAGTAAATTATTCAAAAAATAATTTTCAACTGTCGCAAATTTTAATTGCGCCAGGGATTGCCTTTTCTATAGTAAATTATTCAAAAAATTATTTTTTACTGTCGCAAATTTTAATTGCGCCAGGGATTGCCTTTTCTATAGTAAATTATTCAAAAAATAATTTTTTACTGTCGCAAATTTTAAATACGCCAGGGATTGCCTTTTCTATAGTAAATTATTCAAAAAATAATTTTTTACTGTCGCAAATTTTAATTACGCCAGGGATTGCCTTTTCTATAGTAAATTATTCAAAAAATAATTTTTTACTGTCGCAAATTTTAAATACGCCAGGGATTGCCTTTTCTATAGTAAATTATTCAAAAAATAATGTTTTACGTTCGCAAATTTTAAGTGCGCCAAGGATTGCCTTTTCTATAGTAAATTATTCAAAAAATAATTTTCTACTGTCGCAAATTTTAATTACGCCAGGGATTGCCTTTTCTATAGTAAATTATTCAAAAAATAATTTTCAACTGTCGCAAATTTTAATTGCGCCAGGGATTGCCTTTTCTATAGTAAATTATTCAAAAAATTATTTTTTACTGTCGCAAATTTTAATTGCGCCAGGGATTGCCTTTTCTATAGTAAATTATTCAAAAAATAATTTTTTACTGTCGCAAATTTTAAATACGCCAGGGATTGCCTTTTCTATAGTAAATTATTCAAAAAATAATTTTCTACTGTCGCAAATTTTAATTACGCCAGGGATTGCCTTTTCTATAGTAAATTATTCAAAAAATAATTTTCAACTGTCGCAAATTTTAATTGCGCCAGGGATTGCCTTTTCTATAGTAAATTATTCAAAAAATTATTTTTTACTGTCGCAAATTTTAATTGCGCCAGGAATTGCCTTTTCTATAGTAAATTATTCAAAAAATAATTTTTTACTGTCGCAAATTTTAAATACGCCAGGGATTGCCTTTTCTATAGTAAATTATTCAAAAAATAATTTTTTACTGTCGCAAATTTTAATTACGCCAGGGATTGCCTTTTCTATAGTAAATTATTCAAAAAATAATTTTCTACTGTCGCAAATTTTAATTGCGCCAGGGATTGCCTTTTCTATAGTAAATTATTCAAAAATTAATTTTTTACTGTCGCAAATTTTAAATACGCCAGGGATTGCCTTTTCTATAGTAAATTATTCAAAAAATAATTTTCAACTCTCGCAAATTTTAATTACGCCAGGGAATGCCTTTTCTATAGTAAATTATTCAAAAAATAATTTTCTACTGTCGCAAATTTTAAGTGCGCCAGGGATTGCCTTTTCTATAGTAAATTATTAAAAAAATAATTTTTTACTGTCGCAAATTTTAAATACGCCAGGGATTGCCTTTTCTATAGTATATTATTCAAAAAATAATTTTCTACTGTCGCAAATTTTAATTACGCCAGGGATTGCCTTTTCTATAGTAAATTATTCAAAAAATAATTTTTTACTATCGCAAGTTTTAATTACGCCAGGGATTGCCTTTTCTATAGTAAATTATTCAGAAAATAATTTTCAACTGTCGCAAATTTTAATTGCGCCAGGGATTGCCTATTCTATAGTAAATTATTCAAAAAATAATTTTTTACTGTCGCAAATTTTAATTGCGCCAGGGATTGCCTTTTCTATAGTAAATTATTCAAAAAATAATTTTATACTGTCGCAAATTTTAATTGCGCCAGGGATTGCCTTTTCTATAGTAAATTATTCAAGAAATAATTTTATACTGTCGCAAATTTTAAGTGCGCCAGGGATTGCCTTTTCTATAGTAAATTATTCAAAAAATAATTTTCTACTGTCGCAAATTTCAAATCCGCCAGGGATTGCCTTTTCTATAGTAAATTATTCAAAAAATAATTTTCAACTGTCGCAAATTTTAATTACGCCAGGGATTGCCTTTTCTATAGTAAATTATTCAAAAATTAATTTTTTACTGTCGCAAATTTTAATTACGCCAGGGGATTGCCTTTTCTATAGTAAATTATTCAAAAAATAATTTTCTACTGTCGCAAATTTCAAATCCGCCAGAGATTGCCTTTTCTATAGTAAATTATTCAAAAAATAATTTTTTACTGTCGCAAATTTTAAATACGCCAGGGATTGCCTTTTCTATAGTAAACTTTTCAAAAAATAATTTTCTACTGTCGCAAATTTTAATTACGCCAGGCATTGCCTTTTCTGTAGTAAATTATTCAAAAAATAATTTTTTACTGTCGCAAATTTTAAGTGCGCCAGGGATTGCCTTTTCTATAGTAAAATATTCAAAAAATAATTTTCAACTGTCGCAAATTTTAATTGCGCCAGGGATTGCCTTTTCTATAGTAAATTATTCAAAAAATAATTTTTTACTGTCGCAAATTTTAAGTGCGCCAGGGATTGCCTTTTCTATAGTAAATTATTCAAAAAATAATTTTCTACTGTCGCAAATTTTAATTACGCCAGGGATTGCCTTTCTATAGTAAATTATTCAAAAATAATTTTCAACTGTCGCAAATTTTAATTGCGCCAGGGATTGCCTTTTCTATAGTAAATTATTCAAAAAATAATTTTTTACTGTCGCAAATTGTAATTGCGCCAGGGATTGCCTATTTCTATAGGAAATTATTCAAAAAATAATTTTCTACTGTCGCAAATTTCAAATCCGCCAGGGATTGCCTTTTCTATTGTAAATTATTCAAAAAATAATTTTATACTGTCGCAAATTTTAATTGCGCCAGGGATTGCCTTTTCTATAGTAAATTATTCAAAAAATAATTTTTTACTGTCGCAAATTTTAAATACGCCAGGTATTGCCTTTTCTATAGTAAATTATTCAAAAAATAATTTTCAACTGTCGCAAATTTTAATTACGCCAGGGATTGCCTTTTCTATAGTAAATTATTCAAAAAATAATTTTCTACTATCGCTAATTTTAAGTGCGCCAGGGATTGCCTTTTCTATAGTAAATTATTCAAAAAATAATTTTTTACTGTCGCAAATTTTAAATACGCCAGGGATTGCCTTTTCTATAGTAAATTAATCAAAAAATAATTTTCTACTGTCGCAAATTTTAATTACGCCTGGGATTGCCTTTTCTATAGTAAATTATTCAAAAAATAATTTTTTACTATCGCAAGTTTTAATTACGCCAGGGATTGCCTTTTCTATAGTAAATTATTCAAAAAATAATTTTCAACTGTCGCAAATTTTAATTGCGCCAGGGATTGCCTTTTCTATAGTAAATTATTCAAAAAATAATTTTTTACTGTCGCAAATTTTAATTGCGCCAGGGATTGCCTTTTCTATAGTAAATTATTCAAAAAATAATTTTTTACTGTCGCAAATTTTAAATATGCCAGGGATTGCCCTTTCTATAGTAAATTATTCAAAAAATAATTTTTTACTGTCGCAAATTTTAATTACGCCAGGGATTGCCTTTTCTATAGTAAATTATTCAAAAAATAATTTTCTACTGTCGCAAATTTTAATTGCGCCAGGGATTTCCTTTTCTGTAGTAAATTATTCAAAAATTAATTTTTTACTGTCGCAAAATTTAAATACGCCAGGGATTGCCTTTTCTATAGTAAATTATTCAAAAAATAATTTTCAACTGTCGCAAATTTTAATTACGCCAGGGATTGCCTTTTCTATAGTAAATTATTCAAAAAATAATTTTCTACTGTCGCAAATTTTAAGTGCGCCATGGATTGCCTTTTCTATAGTAAATTATTCAAAAAATAATTTTTTACTGTCCCAAATTTTAAATACGCCAGGGATTGCCTTTTCTATAGTAAATTATTCAAAAAATAATTTTCTACTGTCGCAAATTTTAATTACGCCAGGGATTGCCTTTTCTATAGTAAATTATTCAAAAAATAATTTTTTACTATCGCAAGTTTTAATTACGCCAGGGATTGCCTTTTCTATAGTAAATTATTCAAAAAATAATTTTCAACTGTCGCAAATTTTAATTGCGCCAGGGATTGCCTATTCTATAGTAAATTATTCAAAAAATAATTTTTTACTGTCGCAAATTTTAATTGCGCCAGGGATTGCCTTTTCTATAGTAAATTATTCAAAAAATAATATTCTACTGTCGCAAATTTTAATTGCGCCAGGGATTGCCTTTTCTATAGTAAATTATTCAAGAAATAATTTTATACTGTCGCAAATTTTAAGTGCGCCAGGGATTGCCTTTTCTATAGTAAATTATTCAAAAAATAATTTTCTACTGTCGCAAATTTCAAATCCGCCAGGGATTGCCTTTTCTATAGTAAATTATTCAAAAAATAATTTTCAACTGTCGCAAATTTTAATTACGCCAGGGATTGCCTTTTCTATAGTAAATTATTCAAAAATTAATTTTTTACTGTCGCAAATTTTAATTACGCCAGGGATTGCCTTTTCTATAGTAAATTATTCAAAAAATAATTTTCTACTGTCGCAAATTTCAAATCCGCCACGGATTGCCTTTTCTATAGTAAATTATTCAAAAAATAATTTTCTACTGTCGCAAATTTTAATTGCGCCAGGGATTTCCTTTTCTATAGTAAATTATTCAAAAATTAATTTTTTACTGTCGCAAATTTTAAATACGCCTTTTCTATAGTAAATTATTCAAAAAATAATTTTCAACTGTCGCAAATTTTAATTACGCCAGGGATTGCCTATTCTATAGTAAATTATTCAAAAAATAATTTTCTACTGTCGCAAATTTTAAGTGCGCCAGGGATTGCCTTTTCTATAGTAAATTATTCAAAAAATAATTTTTTACTGTCGCAAATTTTAAATACGCCAGGGATTGCCTTTTCTATAGTAAATTATTCAAAAAATACTTTTCTACTGTCGCAAATTTTAATTACGCCAGGGATTGCCTTTTCTATAGTAAATTATTCAAAAAATAATTTTTTACTATCGCAAGTTTTAATTACGCCAGGGATTGCCTTTTCTATAGTAAATTATTCAAAAAATAATTTTCAACTGTCGCAAATTTTAATTGCGCCAGGGATTGCCTATTCTATAGTAAATTATTCAAAAAATAATTTTTTACTGTCGCAAATTTTAATTGCGCCAGGGATTGCCTTTTCTATAGTAAATTATTCAAAAAATAATATTCTACTGTCGCAAATTTTAATTGCGCCAGGGATTGCCTTTTCTATAGTAAATTATTCAAGAAATAATTTTATACTGTCGCAAATTTTAAGTGCGCCAGGGATTGCCTTTTCTATAGTAAATTATTCAAAAAATAATTTTCTACTGTCGCAAACTTCAAATCCGCCAGGGATTGCCTTTTCTATAGTAAATTATTCAAAAAATAATTTTCAACTGTCGCAAATTTTAATTACGCCAGGGATTGCCTTTTCTATAGTAAACTTTTCAAAAAATAACTTTCAACTGTCGCAAATTTTAATTACGCCAGGGATTGCCTTTTCTATAGTAAATTTCTCACAAATTAATTTCTTACTGTCGCAAATTTTAAATACGCCAGGGATTGCCTCTTCTATAGTAAATTATTCAAAAAATAATTTTTCACTGTCGCAAATTTTAAATACGCCAGGTATTGCCTTTTCTATAGTAAACTTTTCAAAAAATAATTTTTTACTGTCGCAAATTTTAAATACGCCAGGGATTGCCTTTTCTATAGTAAATTATTCAAAAAATACTTTTCTACTGTCGCAAATTTTAATTACGCCAGGGATTGCCTTTTCTATAGTAAATTATTCAAAAACTAATTTTTTACTGTCGC
The DNA here is from genome assembly GCA_963930735.1 of Dioctria linearis. Classification (NCBI taxonomy): domain Eukaryota; kingdom Metazoa; phylum Arthropoda; class Insecta; order Diptera; family Asilidae; genus Dioctria; species Dioctria linearis. The sequence continues at coordinate 11,682 of CAWVNZ010000499.1, forward strand.
AAATTGTAATTGCGCCAGGGATTGCCTTTTCTATAGTAAATTATTCAAAAAATAATTTTCTACTGTCCCAAATTTCAAATCCGCCAGGGATTGCCTTTTCTATAATAAATTATTCAAAAAATAATTTTCTAATGTCGCAAATTTTAATTACGCCAGGAATTGCCTTTTCTATAGTAAACTTTTCAAAAAATAATTTTCAACTGTCGCAAATTTTAATTACGCCAGGGATTGCCTTTTCTATAGTAAATTTCTCACAAATTAATTTCTTACTGTCGCAAATTTTAAATACGCCAGGGATTGCCTCTTCTATAGTAAATTATTCAAAAAATAATTTTTTACTGTCGCAAATTTTAAATACGCCAGGGATTGCCTTTTCTATAGTAAACTTTTCAAAAAATAATTTTCTACTGTCGCAAATTTTAATTACGCCAGGGATTGCCTTTTCTATAGTAAATTATTCAAAAAATAATTTTCAACTGTCGCAAATTTTAATTACGCCAGGGATTGCCTTTTCTAAAGTAAATTATTCAAAAAATAAGTTTCAACTGTCGCAAATTTTAATTACGCCAGGGATTGCTTTTTTTTGGGTAAATTATTCAAAAAATAAGTTTCAACTGTCGAAAATTTTAATTACGCCAGGGATTGCCTTTTCTATAGTAAATTATTCAAAAAATAATTTTTTACTGTCGCAAATTTTAATTACGCCAGGGATTGCCTTTTCTATAGTAAACTTTTCAAAAAATAATTTTCTACTGTCGCAAATTTTAATTACGCCAGGGATTGCCTTTTCTATAGTAAATTATTCAAAAAATAATTTTCTACTGTCGCAAATTTTAATTACGCCAGGGATTGCCTTTTCTATAGTAAATTATTCAAAAAATAATTTTCTACTGTCGCAAATTTTAATTACGCCAGGGATTGCGATTTCTATAGTAAATTATTCAAAAAATAATTTTTTACTGTCGCAAATTTTAATTGCGCCAGGGATTGCCTTTTCTATAGTAAATTATTCAAAAAATAATTTTTTACTGTCGCAAATTTTAAATATCCCAGGGACTGCCTTTTCTATAGTAAATTATTCAAAAAATAATTTTCAACTGTCGCAAATTTTAATTACGCCAGGGATTGCCTTTTCTATAGTAAATTTCTCACAAATTAATTTCTTACTGTCGCAAATTTTAAATACGCCAGGGATTGCCTTTTCTATAGTAAATTATTCAAAAAATAAGTTTCAACTGTCGAAAATTTTAATTACGCCAGGGATTGCCTTTTCTATAGTAAATTATTCAAAAAATAATTTTATACTGTCGCAAATTTTAATTACGCCAGGGATTGCCTTTTCTATAGTAAATTATTCAAAAAATCATTTTTTACTGTCGCAAATTTGAATTACGCCAGGGATTGCCTTTTCTAAAATTCAAATTTTAATTTACTATAGAAAAGGCAATCCCTGGCGTAATTAAAATTTGCGACAGTAAAAAATTATTTTTTGAATAATTTACTATAGAAAAGGCAATCCCTGGCGCAATTAAAATTTGCGACAGTATAAAATTATTTTTTGAATAATTTACTATAGAAAAGGCAATCCCTGGCGTAATTAAAATTTGCGACAGTAAAAAATTATTTTTTGAATAATTTACTATAGAAAAGGCAATCCCTGGCGTAATTAAAATTTGCGACAGTTGAAAATTATTTTTTGAAAAGTTTACTATAGAAAAGGCAATCCCTGGCGTAATTAAAATTTGCGACAGTTGAAAATTATTTTTTGCAAAATTTACTATAGAAAAGGCAATCCCTGGCGTAATTAAAATTTGCGACAGTAGAAAATTATTTTTTGAAAAGTTTACTATAGAAAAGGCAATCCCTGGCGTAATTAAAATTTGCGACAGTTGAAAATTATTTTTTGAATAATTTACTATAGAAAAGGCAATCCCTGGCGCAGTTAAAATTTGCGACAGTAGAAAATTATTTTTTGAATAATTTACTATAGAAAAGGCAATCCCTGGCGGATTTGAAATTTGCGACAGTTGAAAATTATTTTTTTGCAAAATTTACTATAGAAAAGGCAATCCCTGGCGCAATTAAAACTTGCGATAGTAAAAAATTATTTTTTGAATAATTTACTATAGAAAAGGCAATCCCTGGCGTAATTAAAATTTGCGACAGTAGAAAATTATTTTTTGAATAATTTACTATAGAAATGGCAATCCCTGGCGCCATTAAAATTTGCGACAGTTGAAAATTATTTTTTGAATAATTTACTATAGAAAAGGCAATCCCTGGCGTAATTAAAATTTGCGACAGTAGAAAATTATTTTTTGCAAAATTTACTATAGAAAAGGCAATCCCTGGCGCACTTAAAATTTGCGACAGTAACAAATTATTTTTTGAATAATTTACTATAGAAAAGGCAATCCCTGGCGTAATTAAAATTTGCGACAGTAGAAAATTATTTTTTGAATAATTTACTATAGAAAAGGCAATCCCTGGCGTAATTAAAATTTGCGACAGTAAAAAATTGTTTTTTGAATAATTTACTATAGAAAAGGCAATCTTTGGCGCACTTAAAATTTGCGAACGTAAAAAATTATTTTTTGAATAATTTACTATAGAAAAGGCAATCCCTGGCGTAATTAAAATTTGCGACAGTAGAAAATTATTTTTTGAAAAGTTTACTATAGAAAAGGCAATCCCTGGCGTAATTAAAATTTGCGACAGTAGAAAATTATTTTTTGAATAATTTACTATAGAAAAGGCAATCCCTGGCGTAATTAAAATTTGCGATAGTATAAAATTATTTTTAGAATAATTTACTATAGGAAAGGCAATCCCTGGCGCAATTAAAACTTGCGATAGTAAAAAATTATTTTTTGAAAAATTTACTATAGAAAATGCAAACCCTGGCGTAATTAAAATTTGCGACAGTATAAAATTATTTTTTGAATAATTTACTATAGAAAAGGCAATCCCTGGCGCAATTAAAATTTGCGACAGTTGAAAATTATTTTTTGAATAATTTACTATAGAAAAGGCAATCCCTGGCGGATTTGAAATTTGCGACAGTAGAAAATTATTTTTTTAAATAATTTACTGTAGAAAAGGCAATCCCTGGCGTAATTAAAATTTGCGACAGTAAAAAATTATTTTTTGAATAATTTACTATAGAAAAGGCAATCCCTGGCGTAATTAAAATTTGCGACAGTAGAAAATTATTTTTTGCAAAATTTACTATAGAAAAGGCAATCCCTGGCGCACTTAAAATTTGCGACAGTAGAAAATAATTTTTTGAATAATTTACTATAGAAAAGGCAATCCCTGGGATATTTAAAATTTGCGACAGTAAAAAATTATTTTTTGAATAATTTACTATAGAAAAGGCAATCCCTGGCGCAATTAAAATTTGCGACAGTTGAAAATTATTTTTTGAAAAGTTTACTATAGAAAAGGCAATCCCTGGCGTAATTAAAATTTGCGACAGTAGAAAATTATTTTTTGAATAATTTACTATAGAAAAGGCAATCCCTGGCGTAATTAAAATTTGCGACAGTAGAAAATTTTTTTTTGAATAATTTACTAAAGAAAAGGCAATCCCTGGCGCAATTAAAATTTGCGACAGTTGAAAATTATTTTTTGAATAATTTACTATAGAAAAGGCAATCCCTGGCGGATTTGAAATTTGCGACAGTAGAAAATTATTTTTTGAATAATTTACTATAGAAAAGGCAATCCCTGGCGTAATTAAAATTTGCGACAGTAAAAAATTATTTTTTGAATAATTTACTATAGAAAAGGCAATCCCTGGCGTAATTAAAATTTGCGACAGTAGAAAATTATTTTTTGAAAAGTTTACTATAGAAAAGGCAATCCCTGGCGTAATTAAAATTTGGGACAGTTGAAAATTATTTTTTGAATAATTTACTATAGAAAAGGCAATCCCTGGCGTAATTAAAATTTGCGATAGTATAAAATTATTTTTTGAATATTTTACTATAGAAAAGGCAATCCCTGGCGTAATTAAAATTTGCGACAGTAAAAAATTAATTTGTGAATAATTTACTATAGAAAAGGCAATCCCTGGCGCAATTAAAATTTGCGACAGTAGAAAATTATTTTTTGAATAATTTACTATAGAAAAGGCAATCCCTGGCGTAATTAAAATTTGCGACAGTATAAAATTATTTTTTGAATAAGTTACTATAGAAAAGGCAATCCCTGGCGTAATTAAAATTTGCGACAGTTGAAAATTATTTTTTGCAAAATTTACTATAGAAAAGGCAATCCCTGGCGTAATTAAAATTTGCGACAGTAGAAAATTATTTTTTGAAAAGTTTACTATAGAAAAGGCAATCCCTGGCGCAATTAAAATTTGCGACAGTATAAAATTATTTTTTGAATAATTTACTATAGAAAAGGCAATCCCTGGCGTAATTAAAATTTGCGACAGTTGAAAATTATTTTTTGCAAAATTTACTATAGAAAAGGCAAACCCTGGCGTAATTAAAATTTGCGACATTAGAAAATTATTTTTTGAAAAGTTTACTATAGAAAAGGCAATCCCTGGCGTAATTAAAATTTGCGACAGTTGAAAATTATTTTTTGAATAATTTACTATAGAAAAGGCAATCCCTGGCGTAATTAAAATTTGCGACAGTAGAAAATTATTTTTTGAAAAGTTTACTATAGAAAAGGCAATCCCTGGCGTAATTAAAATTTGCGACAGTAAAAAATTATTTTTTGAATAATTTACTATAGAAAAGGCAATCCCTGGCGGATTTGAAATTTGCGACAGTTGAAAATTATTTTTTGAATAATTTACTATAGAAAAGGCAATCCCTGGCGTAATTAAAATTTGCGACAGTACAAAATTATTTTTTGAATAATTTACTATAGAAAAGGCAATCCCTGGCGTAATTAAAATTTGCGACAGTATAAAATTATTTTTTGAATAATTTACTATAGAAAAGGCAATCCCTGGCGTAATTAAAATTTGCGACAGTAGAAAATTATTTTTTGAAAAGTTTAGTATAGAAAAGGCAATCCCTGGCGTAATTAAAATTTGCGACAGTTGAAAATTATTTTTTGAATAATTTACTATAGAAAAGGCAATCCCTGGCGCACTTAAAATTTGCGACAGTAAAAAATTATTTTTTGAATAATTTACTATAGAAAAGGCAATCCCTGGCGTAATTAACATTTGCGACAGTATAACATTATTTTTTGAACAATTTACTATAGAAAAGGCAATCCCTGGCTTAATTAAAATTTGCGACAATAGAAAATTATTTTTTGAATAATTTACTATAGAAAAGGCAATCCCTGGCGTAATTAAAATTTGCGACAGTTGAAAATTATTTTTTGAATAATTTACTATAGAAAAGGCAATCCCTGGCGTAATTAAAATTTGCGACAGTAGAAAATTATTTTTTGAATAATTTACTATAGAAAAGGCAATCCCTGGCGTAATTAAAATTTGCGACAGTTGAAAATTATTTTTTGAATAATTTACTATAGAAAAGGCAATCACTGGCGTAATTAAAATTTGCGACAGTATAAAATTATTTTTTGAATAATTTACTATAGAAAAGGCAATCCCTGGCGTAATTAAAATTTGCGACAGTAAAAAATTAATTTGTGAATAATTTACTATAGAAAAGGCAATCCCTGGCGCAATTAAAATTTGCGACAGTATAAAATTATTTTTTGAATAATTTACTATAGAAAAGGCAATCCCTGGCGTAATTAAAATTTGCGACAGTTGAAAATTAGTTTTTGCAAAATTTACTATAGAAAAGGCAATCCCTGGCGTAATTAAAATTTGCGACAGTAGAACATTATTTTTTGAATAATTTACTATAGAAAAGGCAATCCCTGGCGTAATTAAAATTTGCGACAGTATAAAATTATTTTTTGAATAATTTACTATAGAAAAGGCAATCCCTGGCGTAATTAAAATTTGCGACAGTATAAAATTATTTTTTGAATAATTTACTATAGAAAAGGCAATCCCTGGCGCAATTAAAATTTGCGACAGTATAAAATTATTTTTTGAATAATTTACCATAGAAAAGGCAATCCCTGGCGTAATTAAAATTTGCGACAGTTGAAAATTATTTTTTGCAAAATTTACTATAAAAAGGCAATCCCTGGCGTAATTAAAATTTGCGACAGTAAAAAATTATTTTTTGAATAATTTACTATAGAAAAGGCAATCCCTGGCGTAATTAAAATTTGCGACAGTATAAAATTATTTTTTGAATAATTTACTATAGAAAAGGCAATCCCTGGCGTAATTAAAATTTGCGAGAGTAGAAAATTATTTTTTGAAAAGTTTACTATAGAAAAGGCAATCCCTGGCGTAATTAAAATTTGCGACAGTTATAAAATTATTTTTTGAATAATTTACTATAGAAAAGGCAATCCCTGGGATATTTAAAATTTGCGACAGTAAAAAATTATTTTTTGAATAATTTACTATAGAAAAGGCAATCCCTGGCGTAATTTAAATTTGCGACATTAGAAAATTATTTTTTGAATAATTTGCTATAGAAAAGGCAATCCCTGGCGTAATTAAAATTTGCGACAGTTGAAAATTATTTTTTGAATAATTTACTATAGAAAAGGCAATCCCTGGCGTAATTAAAATTTGCGACAGTTGAAAATTATTTTTTGAATAATTTACTATAGAAAAGGCAATCACTGGCGTAATTAAAATTTGTGACAGTTGAAAATTATTTTTTGAATAATTTACTATAGAAAAGGCAATCCCTGGCGCAATTAAAATTTGCGACAGTATAAAATTATTTTTTGAATAATTTACTATAGAAAAGGCAATACCTGGCGTAATTAAAATTTGCGACAGTAGAAAATTATTTTTTGAATAATTTACTATAGAAAAGGCAATCCCTGGCGTAGTTAAAATTTGCGACAGTTGAAAATTATTTTTTGAATAATTTACTATAGAAAAGGCAATCCCTGGCGCAATTAAAATTTGCGACAGTATAAAATTATTTTTTGAATAATTTACTATAGAAAAGGCAATCCCTGGCGTAATTAAAATTTGCGACAGTAGAAAATTATTTTTTGAATAATTTACTATAGAAAAGGCAATCCCTGGCGTAGTTAAAATTTGCGACAGTTGAAAATTATTTTTTGAATTATTTACTATAGAAAAGGCAATCCCTGGCGTAATTAAAATTTGCGACAGTATAAAATTATTTTTTGAATAATTTACTATAGAAAAGGCAATCCCTGGCGTAATTAAAATTTGCGGCAGTAAAAAATTAATTTGTGAATAATTTACTATAGAAAAGGCAATCCCTGGCGCAATTAAAATTTGCGACAGTATAAAATTATTTTTTGAATAATTTACTATAGAAAAGGCAATCTCTGGCGTAATTAAAATATGCGACAGTTGAAAATTAGTTTTTGCAAAAGTTACTATAGAAAAGGCAATCCCTGGCGTAATTAAAATTTGCGACAGTAGAAAATTATTTTTTGAATAATTTACTATAGAAAAGGCAATCCCTGGCGTAATTAAAATTTGCGACAGTATAAAATTATTTTTTGAATAATTTACTATAGAAAAGGCAATCCCTGGCGTAATTAAAATTTGCGACAGTATAAAATTATTTTTTGAATAATTTACTATAGAAAAGGCAATCCCTGGCGCAATTAAAATTTGCGACAGTATAAAATTATTTTTTGAATAATTTAATATAGAAAAGGCAATCCCTGGCGTAATTAAAATTTGCGACAGTTGAAAATTATTTTTTGCAAAATTTACTATAGAAAAGGCAATCCCTGGCGTAATTAAAATTTGCGACAGTAAAAAATTATTTTTTGAATAATTTACTATAGAAAAGGCAATCCCTGGCGTAATTAAAATTTGCGACAGTATAAAATTATTTTTTGAATAATTTACTATAGAAAAGGCTATCCCTGGCGTAATTAAAATTTGCGACAGTAGAAAATTATTTTTTGAAAAGTTTACTATAGAAAAGGCAATCCCTGGCCTAATTAAAATTTGCGACAGTACAAAATTATTTTTTGAATAATTTACTATAGAAAAGGCAATCCCTGGGATATTTAAAATTTGCGACAGTAAAAAATTATTTTTTGAATAATTTACTATAGAAAAGGCAATCCCTGGCGTAATTAAAATTTGCGACAGTAGAAAATTATTTTTTGAATAATTTACTATAGAAAAGGCAATCCCTGGCGTAATTAAAATTTGCGACAGTTGAAAATTATTTTTTGAATAATTTACTATAGAAAAGGCAATCCCTGGCGTAATTAAAATTTGCGACAGTAGAAAATTATTTTTTGAAAAGTTTACTATAGAAAAGGCAATCCCTGGCGTAATTAAAATTTGCGACAGTAAAAAATTATTTTTTGAATAATTTACTATAGAAAAGGCAATCCCTGGCGGATTTGAAATTTGCGACAGTTGAAAATTATTTTTTGAATAATTTACTATAGAAAAGGCAATCCCTGGCGTAATTAAAATTTGCGACAGTAAAAAATTATTTTTTGAATAATTTACTATAGAAAAGGCAATCCCTGGCGTAATTAAAATTTGCGACAGTATAAAATTATTTTTTGAATAATTTACTATAGAAAAGGCAATCCCTGGCGTAATTAAAATTTGCGACAGTAAAAAATTATTTTTTGAATAATTTACTATAGAAAAGGCAATCCCTGGCGTAATTAAAATTTGCGACAGTATAAAATTATTTTTTGAATAATTTACTATAGAAAAGGCAATCCCTGGCGTAATTAAAATTTGCGAGAATAGAAAATTATTTTTTGAAAAGTTTACTATAGAAAAGGCAATCCCTGGCGTAATTAAAATTTGCGACAGTATAAAATTATTTTTTGAATAATTTACTATAGAAAAGGCAATCCCTGGGATATTTAAAATTTGCGACAGTAAAAAATTATTTTTTGAATAATTTACTATAGAAAAGGCAATCCCTGGCGTAATTAAAATTTGCGACATTAGAAAATTATTTTTTGAATAATTTACTATAGAAAAGGCAATCCCTGGCGTAATTAAAATTTGCGACAGTTGAAAATTATTTTTTGAATAATTTACTATAGAAAAGGCAATCCCTGGCGTAATTAAAATTTGCGACAGTAGAAAATTATTTTTTGAAAAGTTTACTATAGAAAAGGCAATCCCTGGCGTAATTAAAATTTGCGACAGTAAAAAATTATTTTTTGAATAATTTACTATAGAAAAGGCAATCCCTGGCCGATTTGAAATTTGCGACAGTTGAAAATTATTTTTTGAATAATTTACTATAGAAAAGGCAATCCCTGGCGTAATTAAAATTTGCGACAGTAAAAAATTATTTTTTGAATAATTTACTATAGAAATGCAATCCCTGGCGTAATTAAAATTTGCGACAGTATAAAATTATTTTTTGATTAATTTACTATAGAAAAGGCAATCCCTGGCGTAATTAAAATTTGCGACAGTAGAAAATTATTTTTTGAAAAGTTTACTATAGAAAAGGCAATCCCTGGCGTAATTAAAATTTGCGACAGTTGAAAATTATTTTTTGAATAATTTACTATAGAAAAGGCAATCCCTGGCGTAATTAAAATTAGCGACAGTTGAAAATTATTTTTTGAATAATTTACTATAGAAAAGGCAATCCCTGGCGTAATTAAAATTTGTGACAGTTGAAAATTATTTTTTGAATAATTTACTATAGAAAAGGCAATCCCTGGCGCAATTAAAATTTGCGACAGTATAAAATTATTTTTTGAATAATTTACTATAGAAAAGGCAATCCCTGGCGTAATTAAAATTTGCGACAGTATAAAATTATTTTTTGAAAAGTTTACTATAGAAAAGGCAATCCCTGGCGTAACTAAAATTTGCGACAGTTGAAAATTATTTTTTGAATAATTTACTATAGAAAAGGCAATCCCTGGCGCAATTAAAATTTGCGACAGTATAAAATTATTTTTTGAATAATTTACTATAGAAAAGGCAATCCCTGGCGTAATTAAAATTTGCGACAGTAGAAAATTATTTTTTGAATAATTTACTATAGAAAAGGCAATCCCTGGCGTAGTTAAAATTTGCGACAGTTGAAAATTATTTTTTGAATAATTTACTATAGAAAAGGCAATCCCTGGCGTAATTAAAATTTGCGACAGTATAAAATTATTTTTTGAATAATTAACTAAAGAAAAGGCAATCCCTGGCGTAATTAAAATTTGCGACAGTAAAAAATTAATTTGTGAATAATTTACTATAGAAAAGGCAATCCCTGGCGCAATTAAAATTTGCGACAGTATAAAATTATTTTTTGAATAATTTACTATAGAAAAGGCAATCCCTGGCGTAATTAAAATATGCGACAGTTGAAAAATAGTTTTTGCAAAATTTACTATAGAAAAGGCAATCCCTGGCGTAATTAAAATTTGCGACAGTAGAAAATTATTTTTTGAATAATTTACTATAGAAAAGGCAATCCCTGGCGTACTTAAAATTTGCGACAGTATAAAATTATTTTTTGAATAATTTACTATAGAAAAGGCAATCCCTGGCGTAATTAAAATTTGCGACAGTATAAAATTATTTTTTGAATAATTTACTATAGAAAAGGCAATCCCTGGCGCAATTAAAATTTGCGACAGTATAAAATTATTTTTTGAATAATTTACTATAGAAAAGGCAATCCCTGGCGTAATTAAAATTTGCGACAGTTGAAAATTATTTTTTGCAAAATTTACTATAGAAAAGGCAATCCCTGGCGTAATTAAAATTTGCGACAGTAAAAAATTATTTTTTGAATAATTTACTATAGAAAAGGCAATCCCTGGCGTAATTAAAATTTGCGACAGTATAAAATTATTTTTTGAATAATTTACTATAGAAAAGGCTATCCCTGGCGTAATTAAAATTTGCGACAGTAGAAAATTATTTTTTGAAAAGTTTACTATAGAAAAGGCAATCCCTGGCGTAATTAAAATTTGCGACAGTATAAAATTATTTTTTGAATAATTTACTATAGAAAAGGCAATCCCTGGGATATTTAAAATTTACGAGAAAAAAAATTATTTTTTGAATAATTTACTATAGAAAAGGCAATCCCTGGCGTAATTAAAATTTGCGACAGTATAAAATTATTTTTTGAATAATTTACTATAGAAAAGGCAATCCCTGGCGTAATTAAAATTTGCGAGAGTAGAAAATTATTTTTTGAAAAGTTTACTATAGAAAAGGCAATCCCTGGCGTAATTAAAATTTGCGACAGTTGAAAATTATTTTTTGAATAATTTACTATAGAAAAGGCAATCCCTGGCGCAATTAAAATTTGCGACAGTATAAAATTATTTTTTGAATAATTTACTATAGAAAAGGCAATCCCTGGCGTAATTAAAATTTGCGACAGTATAAAATTATTTTTTGAAAAGTTTACTATAGAAAAGGCAATCCCTGGCGTAATTAAAATTTGCGACAGTTGAAAATTATTTTTTGAATAATTTACTATAGAAAAGGCAATACCTGGCGCAATTAAAATTTGTGACAGTATAAAATTATTTTTTGAATAATTTACTATAGAAAAGGCAATCCTTGGCGGAATTAAAATTTGCGACAGTATAAAATTATTTTTTGAATAATTTACTATAGAAATGGCAATCCCTGGCGGATTTGAAATTTGCGACAGTAGAAAATTATTTTTTGAATAATTTACTATAGAAAAGGCAATACCTGGCGTAATTAAAATTTGCGACAGTAAAAAATTATTTTTTGAATAATTTACTGTAGAAAAGGCAATCCCTGGCGCAATTAAAATTTGCGACAGTATAAAATTATTTTTTGAATAATTTACTATAGAAAAGGCAATCCCTGGCGGATTTGAAATTTGCGACAGTAAAAAATTATTTTTTGAATAATTTACTATAGAAAAGGCAATCCCTGGGGTTATTAAAATTTGCGACAGTTGAAAATTATTTTTTGAATAATTTACTATAGAAAAGGCAATCCCTGGCGTAATTAAAATTTGCGACAGTATAAAATTATTTTTTGAATAATTTACTATAGAAAAGGCAATCCCTGGCGTAATTAAAATTTGCGACAGTAGAAAATAATTTTTTGAAAAGTTTACTATAGAAAAGGCAATCCCTGGCGTAATTAAAATTTGCGACAGTTGAAAATTATTTTTTGAATAATTTACTATAGAAAAGGCAATCCCTGGCGTAATTAAAATTAGCGACAGTTGAAAATTATTTTTTGAATAATTTACTATAGAAAAGGCAATCACTGGCGTAATTAAAATTTGTGACAGTTGAAAATTATTTTTTGAATAATTTACTATAGAAAAGGCAATCCCTGGCGCAATTAAAATTTGCGACAGTATAAAATTATTTTTTGAATAATTTACTATAGAAAAGGCAATCCCTGGCGTAATTAAAATTTGCGACAGTATAAAATTATTTTTTGAAAAGTTTACTATAGAAAAGGCAATCCCTGGCGTAATTAAAATTTGCGACAGTTGAAAATTATTTTTTGAATAATTTACTATAGAAAAGGCAATACCTGGCGCAATTAAAATTTGTGACAGTATAAAATTATTTTTTGAATAATTTACTATAGAAAAGGCAATCCTTGGCGGAATTAAAATTTGCGACAGTATAAAATTATTTTTTGAATAATTTACTATAGAAATGGCAATCCCTGGCGGATTTGAAATTTGCGACAGTAGAAAATTATTTTTTGAATAATTTACTATAGAAAAGGCAATACCTGGCGTAATTAAAATTTGCGACAGTAAAAAATTATTTTTTGAATAATTTACTGTAGAAAAGGCAATCCCTGGCGCAATTAAAATTTGCGACAGTATAAAATTATTTTTTGAATAATTTACTATAGAAAAGGCAATCCCTGGCGGATTTGAAATTTGCGACAGTAAAAAATTATTTTTTGAATAATTTACTATAGAAAAGGCAATCCCTGGGGTTATTAAAATTTGCGACAGTTGAAAATTATTTTTTGAATAATTTACTATAGAAAAGGCAATACCTGGCGCAATTAAAATTTGTGACAGTATAAAATTATTTTTTGAATAATTTACTATAGAAAAGGCAATCCTTGGCGGAATTAAAATTTGCGACAGTATAAAATTATTTTTTGAATAATTTACTATAGAAATGGCAATCCCTGGCGTAATTAAAATTTGCGACAGTAGAAAATTATTTTTTGAATAATTTACTATAGAAAAGGCAATCCCTGGCGTAGTTAAAATTTGCGACAGTTGAAAATTATTTTTTGAATAATTTACTATAGAAAAGGCAATCCCTGGCGTAATTAAAATTTGCGACAGTATAAAATTATTTTTTGAATAATTTACTATAGAAAAGGCAATCCCTGGCGTAATTAAAATTTGCGACAGTAAAAAATTAATTTGTGAATAATTTACTATAGAAAAGGCAATCCCTGGCGCAATTAAAATTTGCGACAGTATAAAATTATTTTTTGAATAATTTACTATAGAAAAGGCAATCCCTGGCGTAATTAAAATATGCGACAGTTGAAAATTAGTTTTTGCAAAATTTACTATAGAAAAGGCAATCCCTGGCGTAATTAAAATTTGCGACAGTAGAAAATTATTTTTTGAATAATTTACTATAGAAAAGGCAATCCCTGGCGTACTTAAAATTTGCGACAGTATAAAATTATTTTTTGAATAATTTACTATAGAAAAGGCAATCCCTGGCGTAATTAAAATTTGCGACAGTATAAAATTATTTTTTGAATAATTTACTATAGAAAAGGCAATCCCTGGCGTAGTTAAAATTTGCGACAGTATAAAATTATTTTTTGAATAATTTACTATAGAAAAGGCAATCCCTGGGATATTTAAAATTTGCGACAGTAAAAAATTATTTTTTGAATAATTTACTATAGAAAAGGCAATCCCTGGCGTAATTAAAATTTGCGACAGTATAAAATTATTTTTTGAATAATTTACTATAGAAAAGGCAATCCCTGGCGTAATTAAAATTTGCGACAGTAGAAAATTATTTTTTGAAAAGTTTACTATAGAAAAGGCAATCCCTGGCGTAATTAAGATTTGCGACAGTTGAAAATTATTTTTTGAATAATTTACTATAGAAAAGGCAATCCCTGGCGCAATTAAAATTTGCGACAGTATAAAATTATTTTTTGAATAATTTACTATAGAAAAGGCAATTCCCTGGCGTAATTAAAATTTGCGACAGTATAAAATTATTTTTTGAAAAGTTTACTATAGAAAAGGCAATACCTGGCGTAATTAAATTTGCGACAGTAAAAAATTATTTTTTGAATAATTTACTGTAGAAAAGGCAATCCCTGGCGCAATTAAAATTTGCGACAGTATAAAATTATTTTTTGAATAATTTACTATAGAAAAGGCAATCCCTGGCGGATTTGAAATTTGCGACAGTAAAAAATTATTTTTTGAATAATTTACTATAGAAAAGGCAATCCCTGGGGTTATTAAAATTTGCGACAGTTGAAAATTATTTTTGAATAATTTACTATAGAAAAGGCAATCCCTGGCGGATTTGAAATTTGCGACAGTTGAAAATTATTTTTTTGCAAAATTTACTATAGAAAAGGCAATCCCTGGCGCAATTAAAACTTGCGATAGTAAAAAATTATTTTTTGAATAATTTACTATAGAAAAGGCAATCCCTGGCGGATTTGAAATTTGCGACAGTAAAAAATTATTTTTGAATAATTTACTATAGAAAAGGCAATCCCTGCGCAATTAAAATTTGCGACAGTTGAAAATTATTTTTAGAATAATTTACTATAGAAAAGGCAATCCCTGGCGTAATTAAAATTTGCGACAGTAGAAAATTATTTTTTGAAAAGTTTACTATAGGAAAGGCAATCCCTGGCGTAATTAAAATTTGCGACAGTTGAAAATTATTTTTGAATAATTTACTATAGAAAAGGCAATCCCTGGCGTAATTAAAATTTGCGACAGTAGAAAATTATTTTTTGAAAAGTTTACTATAGAAAAGGCAATCCCTGGCGTAATTAAAATTTGCGACAGTAAAAAATTATTTTTTGAATAATTTACTATAGAAAAGGCAATCCCTGGCGGATTTGAAATTTGCGACAGTTGAAAATTATTTTTTGAATAATTTACTATAGAAAAGGCAATCCCTGGCGTAATTAAAATTTGCGACAGTATAAAATTATTTTTTGAATAATTTACTATAGAAAAGGCAATCCCTGGCGTATTTAAAATTTGCGACAGTAAAAAATTAGTTTTTGAATAATTTACTATATAAAAGGCAATCCCTGGCGTAGTTAAAATTGCGACAGTAGAAAATTATTTTTTGAATTATTTACTAAATTATTTACTATAGAAAAGGCAATCCCTGGGATATTTAAAATTTGCGACAGTAAAAAATTATTTTTTGTATAATTTACTATAGAAAAGGCAATCCCTGGCGTAATTAAAATTTGCGACAGTAGAAAATTATTTTTTGAATAATTTACTATAGAAAAGGCAATCCCTGGCGGATTTGAAATTTGCGACAGTAGAAAATTATTTTTTTGAATAATTTACTGTAGAAAAGGCAATCCCTGGCGTAATTAAAATTTGCGAAAGTATAAAATTATTTTTTGAATAATTTACTATAGAAAAGGCAATCCCTGGCGCAATTAAAATTTGCGACAGTTGAAAATTATTTTTTGAATAATTTACTATATAAAAGGCAATCCCTGGCGGATTTGAAATTTGCGACAGTAGAAAATTATTTTTTGAATAATTTACTGTAGAAAAGGCAATCCCTGGCGTAATTAAAATTTGCGACAATAAAAAATTATTTTTGAATAATTTACTATAGAAAAGGCAATCCCTGGCGTAATTAAAATTTGCGACAGTAGAAAATTATTTTTTGCAAATTTACTATAGAAAAGGCAATCCCTGGCGCACTTAAAATTTGCGACAGTAGAAAATTATTTTTTGAATAATTTACTATAGAAAAGGCAATCCCTGGGATATTTAAAATTTGCGACAGTAAAAAATTATTTTTTGAATAATTTACTATAGAAAAGGCAATCCCTGGCGCAATTAAAATTTGCGACAGTTGAAAATTATTTTTTGAAAAGTTTACTATAGAAAAGGCAATCCCTGGCGTAATTAAAATTTGCGACAGTAGAAAATTATTTTTTGAAAAGTTTACTATAGAAAAGGCAATCCCTGGCGTAATTAAAATTTGCGACAGTTGAAAATTATTTTTTGAATAATTTGCTATAGAAAAGGTAATCCCTGGCGTAATTAAAATTTGCGACAGTATAAAATTATTTTTTGAATAATTTACTATAGAAAAGGCAATCCCTGGCGTAATTAAAATTTGCGACAGTAAAAAATTAATTTGTGAATAATTTACTATAGAAAAGGCAATCCCTGGCGCAATTAAAATTTGCGACAGTAGAAAATTATTTTTTGAATAATTTACTATAGAAAAGGCAATCCCTGGCGTAATTAAAATTTGCGACAGTATAAAATTATTTTTTGAATAATTTACTATAGAAAAGGCAATCCCTGGCGTAATTAAAATTTGCGACAGTTGAAAATTATTTTTTGCAAAATTTACTATAGAAAAGGCAATCCCTGGCGTAATTAAAATTTGCGACAGTAGAAAATTATTTTTTGAAAAGTTTACTATAGAAAAGGCAATCCCTGGCGCAATTAAAATTTGCGACAGTATAAAATTATTTTTTGAATAATTAACTATAGAAAAGGCAATCCCTGGCGTAATTAAAATTTGCGACAGTTGAAAATTATTTTTTGCAAAATTTACTATAGAAAAGGCAAACCCTGGCGTAATTAAAATTTCCGACATTAGAAAATTATTTTTTGAAAAGTTTACTATAGAAAAGGCAATCCCTGGCGTAATTAAAATTTGCGACAGTTGAAAATTATTTTTTGAATAATTTACTATAGAAAAGGCAATCCCTGGCGTAATTAAAATTTGCGACAGTAGAAAATTATTTTTTGAAAAGTTTACTATAGAAAAGGCAATCCCTGGCGTAATTAAAATTTGCGACAGTAAAAAATTATTTTTTGAATAATTTACTATAGAAAAGGCAATCCCTGGCGGATTTGAAATTTGCGACAGTTGAAAATTATTTTTTGAATAATTTACTATAGAAAAGGCAATCCCTGGCGTAATTAAAATTTGCGACAATAAAAAATTATTTTTTGAATAATTTACTATAGAAAAGGCAATCCCTGGCGTAATTAAAATTTGCGACAGTATAAAATTATTTTTGGAATAATTTACTATAGAAAAGGCAATCCCTGGCGTAATTAAAATTTGCGACAGTAGAAAATTATTTTTTGAAAAGTTTACTATAGAAAAGGCAATCCCTGGCGTAATTAAAATTTGCGACAGTTGAAAATTATTTTTTGAATAATTTACTATAGAAAAGGCAATCCCTAGCGCACTTAAAATTTGCGACAGTAAAAAATTATTTTTTGAATAAATTACTATAGAAAAGGCAATCCCTGGCGTAATTAACATTTGCGACAGTATAAAATTATTTTTTGAACAATTTACTATAGAAAAGGCAATCCCTGGCTTAATTAAAATTTGCGACAATAGAAAATTATTTTTTGAATAATTTACTATAGAAAAGGCAATCCCTGGCGTAATTAAAATTTCCGACAGTAGAAAATTATTTTTTGAATAATTTACTATAGAAAAGGCAATCCCTGGCGTAATTAAAATTTGCGACAGTAGAAAATTATTTTTTGAATAATTTACTATAGAAAAGGCAATCCCTGGCGTAATTAAAATTTGCGACAGTTGAAAATTATTTTTTGAATAATTTACGATAGAAAAGGCAATCACTGGCGTAATTAAAATTTGCGACAGTATAAAATTATTTTTTGAATAATTTACTATAGAAAAGGCAATCCCTGGCGTAATTAAAATTTGCGACAGTAAAAAATTAATTTGTGAATAATTTACTATAGAAAAGGCAATCCCTGGCGCAATTAAAATTTGCGACAGTATAAAATTATTTTTTGAATAATTTACTATAGAAAAGGCAATCCCTGGCGTAATTAAAATTTGCGACAGTTGAAAATTAGTTTTTGCAAAATTTACTATAGAAAAGGCAATCCCTGGCGTAATTAAAATTTGCGACAGTAGAAAATTATTTTTTGAATAATTTACTATAGAAAAGGCAATGCCTGGCGTAATTAAAATTTGCGACAGTATAAAATTATTTTTTGAATAATTTACTATAGAAAAAGCAATCCCTGGAGTAATTAAAATTTGCGACAGTATAAAATTATTTTTTGAATAATTTACTATAGAAAAGGCAATCCCTGGCGCAATTAAAATTTGCGACAGTATAAAATTATTTTTTGAATAATTTACTATAGAAAAGGCAATCCCTGGCGTAATTAAAATTTGCGACAGTTGAAAATTATTTTTTGCAAAATTTACTATAAAAAGGCAATCCCTGGCGTAATTAAAATTTGCGACAGTAAAAAATTATTTTTTGAATAATTTACTATAGAAAAGGCAATCCCTGGCGTAATTAAAATATGCGACAGTATAAAATTATTTTTTGAATAATTTACTATAGAAAAGGCAAACCCTGGCGTAATTAAAATTTGCGAGAGTAGAAAATTATTTTTTGAAAAGTTTACTATAGAAAAGGCAATCCCTGGCGTAATTAAAATTTGCGACAGTATAAAATTATTTTTTGAATAATTTACTATAGAAAAGGCAATCCCTGGGATATTTAAAATTTGCGACAGTAAAAAATTATTTTTTGAATAATTTACTATAGAAAAGGCAATCCCTGGCGTAATTAAAATTTGCGACATTAGAAAATTATTTTTTGAATAATTTACTATAGAAAAGGCAATCCCTGGCGTAATTAAAATTTGCGACAGTTGAAAATTATTTTTTGAATAATTTACTATAGAAAAGGCAATCCCTGGCGTAATTAAAATTAGCGACAGTTGAAAATTATTTTTTGAATAATTTACTATAGAAAAGGCAATCACTGGCGTAATTAAAATTTGTGACAGTTGAAAATTATTTTTTGAATAATTTACTATAGAAAAGGCAATCCCTGGCGCAATTAAAATTTGCGACAGTATAAAATTATTTTTTGAATAATTTACTATAGAAAAGGCAATCCCTGGCGTAATTAAAATTTGCGACAGTAGAAAATTATTTTTTGAATAATTTACTATAGAAAAGGCAATCCCTGGCGTAGTTAAAATTTGCGACAGTTGAAAATTATTTTTTGAATAATTTACTATAGAAAAGGCAATCCCTGGCGCAATTAAAATTTGCGACAGTATAAAATTATTTTTTGAATAATTTACTATAGAAAAGGCAATCCCTGGCGTAATTAAAATTTGCGACAGTAGAAAATTATTTTTTGAATAATTTACTATAGAAAAGGCAATCCCTGGCGTAGTTAAAATTTCCGACAGTTGAAAATTATTTTTTGAATAATTTACTATAGAAAAGGCAATCCCTGGCGTAATTAAAATTTGCGACAGTATAAAATTATTTTTTGAATAATTTACTATAGAAAAGGCAATCCCTGGCGTAATTAAAATTTGCGACAGTAAAAAATTAATTTGTGAATAATTTACTATAGAAAAGGCAATCCCTGGCGCAATTAAAATTTGCGACAGTATAAAATTATTTTTTGAATAATTTACTATAGAAAAGGCAATCTCTGGCGTAATTAAAATATGCGACAGTTGAAAATTAGTTTTTGCAAAATTTACTATAGAAAAGGCAATACCTGGCGTAATTAAAATTTGCGACAGTAGAAAATTATTTTTTGAATAATTTACTATAGAAAAGGCAATCCCTGGCGTAATTAAAATTTGCGACAGTATAAAATTATTTTTTGAATAATTTACTATAGAAAAGGCAATCCCTGGCGTAATTAAAATTTGCGACAGTATAAAATTATTTTTTGAATAATTTACTATAGAAAAGGCAATCCCTGGCGCAATTAAAATTTGCGAGAGTATAAAATTATTTTTTGAATAATTTAATATAGAAAAGGCAATCCCTGGCGTAATTAAAATTTGCGACAGTTGAAAATTATTTTTTGCAAAATTTACTATAGAAAAGGCAATCCCTGGCGTAATTAAAATTTGCGACAGTAAAAAATTATTTTTTGAATAATTTACTATAGAAAAGGCAATCCCTGGCGTAATTAAAATTTGCGACAGTATAAAATTATTTTTTGAATAATTTACTATAGAAAAGGCTATCCCTGGCGTAATTAAAATTTGCGACAGTAGAAAATTATTTTTTGAAAAGTTTACTATAGAAAAGGCAATCCCTGGCGTAATTAAAATTAGCGACAGTTGAAAATTATTTTTTGAATAATTTACTATAGAAAAGGCAATCACTGGCGTAATTAAAATTTGTGACAGTTGAAAATTATTTTTTGAATAATTTACTATAGAAAAGGCAATCCCTGGCGCAATTAAAATTTGCGACAGTATAAAATTATTTTTTGAATAATTTACTATAGAAAAGGCAATCCCTGGCGTAATTAAAATTTGCGACAGTAGAAAATTATTTTTTGAATAATTTACTATAGAAAAGGCAATCCCTGGCGTAGTTAAAATTTGCGACAGTTGAAAATTATTTTTTGAATAATTTACTATAGAAAAGGCAATCCCTGGCGCAATTAAAATTTGCGACAGTATAAAATTATTTTTTGAATAATTTACTATAGAAAAGGCAATCCCTGGCGTAATTAAAATTTGCGACAGTAGAAAATTATTTTTTGAATAATTTACTATAGAAAAGGCAATCCCTGGCGTAGTTAAAATTTCCGACAGTTGAAAATTATTTTTTGAATAATTTACTATAGAAAAGGCAATCCCTGGCGTAATTAAAATTTGCGACAGTATAAAATTATTTTTTGAATAATTTACTATAGAAAAGGCAATCCCTGGCGTAATTAAAATTTGCGACAGTAAAAAATTAATTTGTGAATAATTTACTATAGAAAAGGCAATCCCTGGCGCAATTAAAATTTGCGACAGTATAAAATTATTTTTTGAATAATTTACTATAGAAAAGGCAATCTCTGGCGTAATTAAAATATGCGACAGTTGAAAATTAGTTTTTGCAAAATTTACTATAGAAAAGGCAATACCTGGCGTAATTAAAATTTGCGACAGTAGAAAATTATTTTTTGAATAATTTACTATAGAAAAGGCAATCCCTGGCGTAATTAAAATTTGCGACAGTATAAAATTATTTTTTGAATAATTTACTATAGAAAAGGCAATCCCTGGCGTAATTAAAATTTGCGACAGTATAAAATTATTTTTTGAATAATTTACTATAGAAAAGGCAATCCCTGGCGCAATTAAAATTTGCGAGAGTATAAAATTATTTTTTGAATAATTTAATATAGAAAAGGCAATCCCTGGCGTAATTAAAATTTGCGACAGTTGAAAATTATTTTTTGCAAAATTTACTATAGAAAAGGCAATCCCTGGCGTAATTAAAATTTGCGACAGTAAAAAATTATTTTTTGAATAATTTACTATAGAAAAGGCAATCCCTGGCGTAATTAAAATTTGCGACAGTATAAAATTATTTTTTGAATAATTTACTATAGAAAAGGCTATCCCTGGCGTAATTAAAATTTGCGACAGTAGAAAATTATTTTTTGAAAAGTTTACTATAGAAAAGGCAATCCCTGGCGTAATTAAAATTTGCGACAGTATAAAATTATTTTTTGAATAATTTACTATAGAAAAGGCAATCCCTGGGATATTTAAAATTTGCGACAGTAAAAAATTATTTTTTGAATAATTTACTATAGAAAAGGCAATCCCTGGCGTAATTAAAATTTGCGACAGTAGAAAATTATTTTTTGAATAATTTACTATAGAAAAGGCAATCCCTGGCGTAATTAAAATTTGCGACAGTTGAAAATTATTTTTTGAATAATTTACTATAGAAAAGGCAATCCGTGGCGTAATTAAAATTTGCGACAATAGAAAATTATTTTTTGAAAAGTTTACTATAGAAAAGGCAATCCCTGGCGTAATTAAAATTTGCGACAGTATAAAATTATTTTTTGAATAATTTACTATAGAAAAGGCAATCCCTGGCGTAATTAAAATTTGCGACAGTTGAAAATTATTTTTTGCAAAATTTACTATAGAAAAGGCAATCCCTGGCGTAATTAAAATTTGCGACAGTAGAAAATTATTTTTTGAAAAGTTTACTATAGAAAAGGCAATCCCTGGCGCAATTAAAATTTGCGACAGTATAAAATTATTTTTTGAATAATTAACTATAGAAAAGGCAATCCCTGGCGTAATTAAAATTTGCGACAGTTGAAAATTATTTTTTGCAAAATTTACTATAGAAAAGTCAAACCCTGGCGTAATTAAAATTTCCGACATTAGAAAATTATTTTTTGAAAAGTTTACTATAGAAAAGGCAATCCCTGGCGTAATTAAAATTTGCGACAGTTGAAAATTATTTTTTGAATAATTTACTATAGAAAAGGCAATCCCTGGCGTAATTAAAATTTGCGACAGTAGAAAATTATTTTTTGAAAAGTTTACTATAGAAAAGGCAATCCCTGGCGTAATTAAAATTTGCGACAGTAAAAAATTATTTTTTGAATAATTTACTATAGAAAAGTCAATCCCTGGCGGATTTGAAATTTGCGACAGTTGAAAATTATTTTTTGAATAATTTACTATAGAAAAGGCAATCCCTGGCGTAATTAAAATTTGCGACAATAAAAAATTATTTTTTGAATAATTTACTATAGAAAAGGCAATCCCTGGCGTAATTAAAATTTGCGACAGTATAAAATTATTTTTGGAATAATTTACTATAGAAAAGGCAATCCCTGGCGTAATTAAAATTTGCGACAGTAGAAAATTATTTTTTGAAAAGTTTACTATAGAAAAGGCAATCCCTGGCGTAATTAAAATTTGCGACAGTTGAAAATTATTTTTTGAATAATTTACTATAGAAAAGGCAATCCCTAGCGCACTTAAAATTTGCGACAGTAAAAAATTATTTTTTGAATAATTTACTATAGAAAAGGCAATCCCTGGCGTAATTAACATTTGCGACAGTATAAAATTATTTTTTGAACAATTTACTATAGAAAAGGCAATCCCTGGCTTAATTAAAATTTGCGACAATAGAAAATTATTTTTTGAATAATTTACTATAGAAAAGGCAATCCCTGGCGTAATTAAAATTTGCGACAGTAGAAAATTATTTTTTGAATAATTTACTATAGAAAAGGCAATCCCTGGCGTAATTAAAATTTGCGACAGTAGAAAATTATTTTTTGAATAATTTACTATAGAAAAGGCAATCCCTGGCGTAATTAAAATTTTTGACAGTTGAAAATTATTTTTTGAATAATTTACTATAGAAAAGGCAATCACTGGCGTAATTAAAATTTGCGACAGTATAAAATTATTTTTTGAATAATTTACTATAGAAAAGGCAATCCCTGGCGTAATTAAAATTTGCGACAGTAAAAAATTAATTTGTGAATAATTTACTATAGAAAAGGCAATCCCTGGCGCAATTAAAATTTGCGACAGTATAAAATTATTTTTTGAATAATTTACTATAGAAAAGGCAATCCCTGGCGTAATTAAAATTTGCGACAGTTGAAAATTAGTTTTTGCAAAATTTACTATAGAAAAGGCAATCCCTGGCGTAATTAAAATTTGCGACAGTAGAAAATTATTTTTTGAATAATTTACTATAGAAAAGGCAATGCCTGGCGTAATTAAAATTTGCGACAGTATAAAATTATTTTTTGAATAATTTACTATAGAAAAAGCAATCCCTGGCGTAATTAAAATTTGCGACAGTATAAAATTATTTTTTGAATAATTTACTATAGAAAAGGCAATCCCTGGCGCAATTAAAATTTGCGACAGTAAAAAAAAATTTTTTGAATAATTTACTATAGAAAAGGCAATCCCTGGCGTAATTAAAATTTGCGACAGTTGAAAATTATTTTTTGAATAATTTACTATAGAAAAGGCAATCCCTGGCGTAATTAAAATTTGCGACAGTAAAAAATTATTTTTTGAATAATTTACTATAGAAAAGGCAATCCCTGGCGTAATTAAAATATGCGACAGTATAAAATTATTTTTTGAATAATTTACTATAGAAAAGGCAATCCCTGGCGTAATTAAAATTTGCGAGAGTAGAAAATTATTTTTTGAAAAGTTTACTATAGAAAAGGCAATCCCTGGCGTAATTAAAATTTGCGACAGTATAAAATTATTTTTTGAATAATTTACTATAGAAAAGGCAATCCCTGGGATATTTAAAATTTGCGACAGTAAAAAATTATTTTTTGAATAATTTACTATAGAAAAGGCAATCCCTGGCGTAATTAAAATTTGCGACATTAGAAAATTATTTTTTGAATAATTTACTATAGAAAAGGCAATCCCTGGCGTAATTAAAATTTGCGACAATAAAAAATTATTTTTTGAATAATTTACTATAGAAAAGGCAATCCCTGGCGTAATTAAAATTTGCGACAGTATAAAATTATTTTTGGAATAATTTACTATAGAAAAGGCAATCCCTGGCGTAATTAAAATTTGCGACAGTAGAAAATTATTTTTTGAAAAGTTTACTATAGAAAAGGCAATCCCTGGCGTAATTAAAATTTGCGACAGTTGAAAATTATTTTTTGAATAATTTACTATAGAAAAGGCAATCCCTAGCGCACTTAAAATTTGCGACAGTAAAAAATTATTTTTTGAATAATTTACTATAGAAAAGGCAATCCCTGGCGTAATTAACATTTGCGACAGTATAAAATTATTTTTTGAACAATTTACTATAGAAAAGGCAATCCCTGGCTTAATTAAAATTTGCGACAATAGAAAATTATTTTTTGAATAATTTACTATAGAAAAGGCAATCCCTGGCGTAATTAAAATTTGCGACAGTAGAAAATTATTTTTTGAATAATTTACTATAGAAAAGGCAATCCCTGGCGTAATTAAAATTTGCGACAGTAGAAAATTATTTTTTGAATAATTTACTATAGAAAAGGCAATCCCTGGCGTAATTAAAATTTTTGACAGTTGAAAATTATTTTTTGAATAATTTACTATAGAAAAGGCAATCACTGGCGTAATTAAAATTTGCGACAGTATAAAATTATTTTTTGAATAATTTACTATAGAAAAGGCAATCCCTGGCGTAATTAAAATTTGCGACAGTAAAAAATTAATTTGTGAATAATTTACTATAGAAAAGGCAATCCCTGGCGCAATTAAAATTTGCGACAGTATAAAATTATTTTTTGAATAATTTACTATAGAAAAGGCAATCCCTGGCGTAATTAAAATTTGCGACAGTTGAAAATTAGTTTTTGCAAAATTTACTATAGAAAAGGCAATCCCTGGCGTAATTAAAATTTGCGACAGTAGAAAATTATTTTTTGAATAATTTACTATAGAAAAGGCAATGCCTGGCGTAATTAAAATTTGCGACAGTATAAAATTATTTTTTGAATAATTTACTATAGAAAAAGCAATCCCTGGCGTAATTAAAATTTGCGACAGTATAAAATTATTTTTTGAATAATTTACTATAGAAAAGGCAATCCCTGGCGCAATTAAAATTTGCGACAGTATAAAATTATTTTTTGAATAATTTACTATAGAAAAGGCAATCCCTGGCGTAATTAAAATTTGCGACAGTTGAAAATTATTTTTTGCAAAATTTACTATAAAAAGGCAATCCCTGGCGTAATTAAAATTTGCGACAGTAAAAAATTATTTTTTGAATAATTTACTATAGAAAAGGCAATCCCTGGCGTAATTAAAATATGCGACAGTATAAAATTATTTTTTGAATAATTTACTATAGAAAAGGCAATCCCTGGCGTAATTAAAATTTGCGAGAGTAGAAAATTATTTTTTGAAAAGTTTACTATAGAAAAGGCAATCCCTGGCGTAATTAAAATTTGCGACAGTATAAAATTATTTTTTGAATAATTTACTATAGAAAAGGCAATCCCTGGGATATTTAAAATTTGCGACAGTAAAAAATTATTTTTTGAATAATTTACTATAGAAAAGGCAATCCCTGGCGTAATTAAAATTTGCGACATTAGAAAATTATTTTTTGAATAATTTACTATAGAAAAGGCAATCCCTGGCGTAATTAAAATTTGCGACAGTTGAAAATTATTTTTTGAATAATTTACTATAGAAAAGGCAATCCCTGGCGTAATTAAAATTAGCGACAGTTGAAAATTATTTTTTGAATAATTTACTATAGAAAAGGCAATCCCTGGCGTAATTAAAATATGCGACAGTATAAAATTATTTTTTGAATAATTTACTATAGAAAAGGCAATCCCTGGCGCAATTAAAATTTGCGACAGTATAAAATTATTTTTTGAATAATTTACTATAGAAAAGGCAATCCCTGGCGTAATTAAAATTTGCGACAGTAGAAAATTATTTTTTGAATAATTTACTATAGAAAAGGCAATCCCTGGCGTAGTTAAAATTTGCGACAGTTGAAAATTATTTTTTGAATAATTTACTATAGAAAAGGCAATCCCTGGCGCAATTAAAATTTGCGACAGTATAAAATTATTTTTTGAATAATTTACTATAGAAAAGGCAATCCCTGGCGTAATTAAAATTTGCGACAGTAGAAAATTATTTTTTGAATAATTTACTATAGAAAAGGCAATCCCTGGCGTAGTTAAAATTTCCGACAGTTGAAAATTATTTTTTGAATAATTTACTATAGAAAAGGCAATCCCTGGCGTAATTAAAATTTGCGACAGTATAAAATTATTTTTTGAATAATTTACTATAGAAAAGGCAATCCCTGGCGTAATTAAAATTTGCGACAGTTGAAAATTATTTTTTGAATAATTTACTATAGAAAAGGCAATCCGTGGCGTAATTAAAATTTGCGACAATAGAAAATTATTTTTTGAAAAGTTTACTATAGAAAAGGCAATCCCTGGCGTAATTAAAATTTGCGACAGTAAAAAATTATTTTTTGAATAATTTACTATAGAAAAGGCAATCCCTGGCGGATTTGAAATTTGCGACAGTTGAAAATTATTTTTTGAATAATTTACTATAGAAAAGGCAATCCCTGGCGTAATTAAAATTTGCGACAGTAAAAAATTATTTTTTGAATAATTTACTATAGAAAAGGCAATCCCTGGCGTAATTAAAATTTGCGACAGTATAAAATTATTTTTTGAATAATTTACTATAGAAAAGGCAATCCCTGGCGTAATTAAAATATGCGACAGTATAAAATTATTTTTTGAATAATTTACTATAGAAAAGGCAATCCCTGGCGCAATTAAAATTTGCGACAGTATAAAATTATTTTTTGAATAATTTACTATAGAAAAGGCAATCCCTGGCGTAATTAAAATTTGCGACAGTAGAAAATTATTTTTTGAATAATTTACTATAGAAAAGGCAATCCCTGGCGTAATTAAAATATGCGACAGTTGAAAATTATTTTTTGAATAATTTACTATAGAAAAGGCAATCCCTGGCGTAATTAAAATTTGCGAGAGTAGAAAATTATTTTTTGAAAAGTTTACTATAGAAAAGGCAATCCCTGGCGTAATTAAAATTTGCGACAGTATAAAATTATTTTTTGAAAAATTTACTATAGAAAAGGCAATCCCTGGGATATTTAAAATTTGCGACAGTAAAAAATTATTTTTTGAATAATTTACTATAGAAAAGGCAATCCCTGGCGTAATTAAAATTTGCGACATTAGAAAATTATTTTTTGAATAATTTACTATAGAAAAGGCAATCCCTGGCGTAATTAAAATTTGCGACAGTTGAAAATTATTTTTTGAATAATTTACTATAGAAAAGGCAATCCCTGGCGTAATTAAAATTAGCGACAGTTGAAAATTATTTTTTGAATAATTTACTATAGAAAAGGCAATCCCTGGCGTAATTAAAATATGCGACAGTATAAAATTATTTTTTGAATAATTTACTATAGAAAAGGCAATCCCTGGCGCAATTAAAATTTGCGACAGTATAAAATTATTTTTTGAATAATTTACTATAGAAAAGGCAATCCCTGGCGTAATTAAAATTTGCGACAGTAGAAAATTATTTTTTGAATAATTTACTATAGAAAAGGCAATCCCTGGCGTAGTTAAAATTTGCGACAGTTGAAAATTATTTTTTGAATAATTTACTATAGAAAAGGCAATCCCTGGCGCAATTAAAATTTGCGACAGTATAAAATTATTTTTTGAATAATTTACTATAGAAAAGGCAATCCCTGGCGTAATTAAAATTTGCGACAGTAGAAAATTATTTTTTGAATAATTTACTATAGAAAAGGCAATCCCTGGCGTAGTTAAAATTTCCGACAGTTGAAAATTATTTTTTGAATAATTTACTATAGAAAAGGCAATCCCTGGCGTAATTAAAATTTGCGACAGTATAAAATTATTTTTTGAATAATTTACTATAGAAAAGGCAATCCCTGGCGTAATTAAAATTTGCGACAGTTGAAAATTATTTTTTGAATAATTTACTATAGAAAAGGCAATCCGTGGCGTAATTAAAATTTGCGACAATAGAAAATTATTTTTTGAAAAGTTTACTATAGAAAAGGCAATCCCTGGCGTAATTAAAATTTGCGACAGTAAAAAATTATTTTTTGAATAATTTACTATAGAAAAGGCAATCCCTGGCGGATTTGAAATTTGCGACAGTTGAAAATTATTTTTTGAATAATTTACTATAGAAAAGGCAATCCCTGGCGTAATTAAAATTTGCGACAGTAAAAAATTATTTTTTGAATAATTTACTATAGAAAAGGCAATCCCTGGCGTAATTAAAATTTGCGACAGTATAAAATTATTTTTTGAATAATTTACTATAGAAAAGGCAATCCCTGGCGTAATTAAAATTTGCGACAGTAAAAAATTATTTTTTGAATAATTTACTATAGAAAAGGCAATCCCTGGCGTAATTAAAATTTGCGACAGTATAAAATTATTTTTTGAATAATTTACTATAGAAAAGGCAATCCCTGGCGTAATTAAAATTTGCGAGAGTAGAAAATTATTTTTTGAAAAGTTTACTATAGAAAAGGCAATCCCTGGCGTAATTAAAATTTGCGACAGTATAAAATTATTTTTTGAATAATTTACTATAGAAAAGGCAATCCCTGGGATATTTAAAATTTGCGACAGTAAAAAATTATTTTTTGAATAATTTACTATAGAAAAGGCAATCCCTGGCGTAATTAAAATTTTCGACATTAGAAAATTATTTTTTGAATAATTTACTATAGAAAAGGCAATCCCTGGCTTAATTAAAATTTGCGACAGTTGAAAATTATTTTTTGAATAATTTACTATAGAAAAGGCAATCCCTGGCGTAATTAAAATTTGCGACAGTAGAAAATTATTTTTTGAAAAGTTTACTATAGAAAAGCAATCCCTGGCGTAATTAAAATTTGCGACAGTAAAAAATTATTTTTTGAATAATTTACTATAGAAAAGGCAATCCCTGGCCGATTTGAAATTTGCGACAGTTGAAAATTATTTTTTGAATAATTTACTATAGAAAAGGCAATCCCTGGCGTAATTAAAATTTGCGACAGTAAAAAATTATTTTTTGAATAATTTACTATAGAAAAGGCAATCCCTGGCGTAATTAAAATTTGCGACAGTATAAAATTATTTTTTGAATAATTTACTATAGAAAAGGCAATCCCTGGCGTAATTAAAATTTGCGACAGTAGAAAATTATTTTTTGAAAAGTTTACTATAGAAAAGGCAATCCCTGGCGTAATTAAAATTTGCGACAGTTGAAAATTATTTTTTGAATAATTTACTATAGAAAAGGCAATCCCTGGCGTAATTAAAATTAGCGACAGTTGAAAATTATTTTTTGAATAATTTACTATAGAAAAGGCAATCCCTGGCGTAATTAAAATTTGCGACAGTTGAAAATTATTTTTTGAATAATTTACTATAGAAAAGGCAATCCCTGGCGTAATTAAAATTAGCGACAGTTGAAAATTATTTTTTGAATAATTTACTATAGAAAAGGCAATCACTGGCGTAATTAAAATTTGTGACAGTTGAAAATTATTTTTTGAATAATTTACTATAGAAAAGGCAATCCCTGGCGCAATTAAAATTTGCGACAGTATAAAATTATTTTTTGAATAATTTACTATAGAAAAGGCAATCCCTGGCGTAATTAAAATTTGCGACAGTATAAAATTATTTTTTGAAAAGTTTACTATAGAAAAGGCAATCCCTGGCGTAACTAAAATTTGCGACAGTTGAAAATTATTTTTTGAATAATTTACTATAGAAAAGGCAATCCCTGGCGCAATTAAAATTTGCGACATTATAAAATTATTTTTTGAATAATTTACTATAGAAAAGGCAATCCCTGGCGTAATTAAAATTTGCGACAGTAGAAAATTATTTTTTGAATAATTTACTATAGAAAAGGCAATCCCTGGCGTAGTTAAAATTTGCGACAGTTGAAAATTATTTTTTGAATAATTTACTATAGAAAAGGCAATCCCTGGCGTAATTAAAATTTGCGACAGTATAAAATTATTTTTTGAATAATTTACTATAGAAAAGGCAATCCCTGGCGTAATTAAAATTTGCGACAGTAAAAAATTAATTTGTGAATAATTTACTATAGAAAAGGCAATCCCTGGCGCAATTAAAATTTGCGACAGTATAAAATTATTTTTTGAATAATTTACTATAGAAAAGGCAATCCCTGGCGTAATTAAAATATGCGACAGTTGAAAATTAGTTTTTGCAAAATTTACTATAGAAAAGGCAATCCCTGGCGTAATTAAAATTTGCGACAGTAGAAAATTATTTTTTGAATAATTTACTATAGAAAAGGCAATCCCTGGCGTACTTAAAATTTGCGACAGTATAAAATTATTTTTTGAATAATTTACTATAGAAAAGGCAATCCCTGGCGTAATTAAAATTTGCGACAGTATAAAATTATTTTTTGAATAATTTACTATAGAAAAGGCAATCCCTGGCGCAATTAAAATTTGCGACAGTATAAAATTATTTTTTGAATAATTTACTATAGAAAAGGCAATCCCTGGCGTAATTAAAATTTGCGACAGTTGAAAATTATTTTTTGCAAAATTTACTATAGAAAAGGCAATCCCTGGCGTAATTAAAATTTGCGACAGTAAAAAATTATTTTTTGAATAATTTACTATAGAAAAGGCAATCCCTGGCGTAATTAAAATTTGCGACAGTATAAAATTATTTTTTGAATAATTTACTATAGAAAAGGCTATCCCTGGCGTAATTAAATTTTGCGACAGTAGAAAATTATTTTTTGAAAAGTTTACTATAGAAAAGGCAATCCCTGGCGTAATTAAAATTTGCGACAGTATAAAATTATTTTTTGAATAATTTACTATAGAAAAGGCAATCCCTGGGATATTTAAAATTTGCGACAGTAAAAAATTATTTTTTGAATAATTTACTATAGAAAAGGCAATCCCTGGCGTAATTAAAATTTGCGACAGTATAAAATTATTTTTTGAATAATTTACTATAGAAAAGGCAATCCCTGGCGTAATTAAAATTTGCGACAATAGAAAATTATTTTTTGAAAAGTTTACTATAGAAAAGGCAATCCCTGGCGTAATTAAAATTTGCGACAGTTGAAAATTATTTTTTGAATAATTTACTATAGAAAAGGCAATCCCTGGCGCAATTAAAATTTGCGACAGTATAAAATTATTTTTTGAATAATTTACTATAGAAAAGGCAATCCCTGGCGTAATTAAAATTTGCGACAGTATAAAATTATTTTTTGAAAAGTTTACTATAGAAAAGGCAATCCCTGGCGTAATTAAAATTTGCGACAGTTGAAAATTATTTTTTGAATAATTTACTATAGAAAAGGCAATCCCTGGCGCAATTAAAATTTGTGACAGTATAAAATTATTTTTTGAATAATTTACTGTAGAAAAGGCAATCCTTGGCGTAATTAAAATTTGCGACAGTATAAAATTATTTTTTGAATAATTTACTATAGAAATGGCAATCCCTGGCGGATTTGAAATTTGCGACAGTAGAAAATTATTTTTTGAATAATTTACTATAGAAAAGGCAATACCTGGCGTAATTAAAATTAGCGACAGTAAAAAATTATTTTTTGAATAAGTTACTGTAGAAAAGGCAATCCCTGGCGCAATTAAAATTTGCGACAGTATAAAATTATTTTTTGAATAATTTACTATAGAAAAGGCAATCCCTGGCGTAATTAAAATTTGCGACAGTAGAAAATTATTTTTTGAATAATTTACTATAGAAAAGGCAATCCCTGGCGTACTTAAAATTTGCGATAGTTGAAAATTATTTTTTGAATAATTTACTATAGAAAAGGCAATCCCTGGCGTAATTAAAATTTGCGACAGTATAAAATTATTTTTTGAATAATTTACTATAGAAAAGGCAATCCCTGGCGCAATTAAAATTTGCGACAGTATAAAATTATTTTTTGAATAATTTACTATAGAAAAGGCAATCCCTGGCGTAATTAAAATTTGCGACAGTTGAAAATTATTTTTTGCAAAATTTACTATAGAAAAGGCAATCCCTGGCGTAATTAAAATTTGCGACAGTAAAAAATTATTTTTTGAATAATTTACTATAGAAAAGGCAATCCCTGGCGTAATTAAAATTTGCGACAGTATAAAATTATTTTTTGAATAATTTACTATAGAAAAGGCTATCCCTGGCGTAATTAAAATTTGCGACAATAGAAAATTATTTTTTGAAAAGTTTACTATAGAAAAGGCAATCCCTGGCGTAGTTAAAATTTGCGACAGTATAAAATTATTTTTTGAATAATTTACTATAGAAAAGGCAATCCCTGGGATATTTAAAATTTGCGACAGTAAAAAATTATTTTTTGAATAATTTACTAAAGAAAAGGCAATCCCTGGCGTAATTAAAATTTGCGACAGTATAAAATTATTTTTTGAATAATTTACTATAGAAAAGGCAATCCCTGGCGTAATTAAAATTTGCGACAGTAGAAAATTATTTTTTGAAAAGGTTACTATAGAAAAGGCAATCCCTGGCGTAATTAAAATTTGCGACAGTTGAAAATTATTTTTTGAATAATTTACTATAGAAAAGGCAATCCCTGGCGCAATTAAAATTTGCGACAGTATAAAATTATTTTTTGAATAATTTACTATAGAAAAGGCAATCCCTGGAGTAATTAAAATTTGCGACAGTATAAAATTATTTTTTGAAAAGTTTACTATAGAAAGGCAATCCCTGGCGTAATTAAAATTTGCGACAGTTGAAAATTATTTTTTGAATAATTTACTATATAAAAGGCAATCCCTGGCGCAATTAAAATTTGTGACAGTATAAAATTATTTTTTTAATAATTTATTATAGAAAAGGCAATCCTTGGCGTAATTAAAATTTGCGACAGTATAAAATTATTTTTTGAATAATTTACAATAGAAATGGCAATCCCTGGCGGATTTGAAATTTGCGACAGTAGAAAATTATTTTTTGAATAATTTACTATAGAAAAGGCAATATCTGGCGTAATTAAAATTTGCGACAGTAAAAAATTATTTTTTGAATAATTTACTGTAGAAAAGGCAATCCCTGGCGCAATTAAAATTTGCGACAGTATAAAATTATTTTTTGAATAATTTACTATAGAAAAGGCAATCCCTGGCGGATTTGAAATTTGCGACAGTAAAAAATTATTTTTTGAATAATTTACTATAGAAAAGGCAATCCCTGGGGTTATTAAAATTTGCGACAGTTGAAAATTATTTTTTGAATAATTTAATATAGAAAAGGCAATCCCTGGCGGATTTGAAATTTGCGACAGTTGAAAATTATTTTTTTGCAAAATTTACTATAGAAAAGGCAATCCCTGGCGCAATTAAAACTTGCGATAGTAAAAAATTATTTTTTGAATAATTTACTATAGAAAAGGCAATCCCTGGCGGATTTGAAATTTGCGACAGTAAAAAATTATTTTTTGAATAATTTACTATAGAAAAGGCAATCCCTGGCGCAATTAAAATTTGCGACAGTTGAAAATTATTTTTAGAATAATTTACTATAGAAAAGGCAATCCCTGGCGTAATTAAAATTTGCGACAGTAGAAAATTATTTTTTGAAAAGTTTACTAGGAAAGGCAATCCCTGTCGTAATTAAAATTTGCGACAGTTGAAAATTATTTTTTGAATAATTTACTATAGAAAAGGCAATCCCTGGCGTAATTAAAATTTGCGACAGTAGAAAATTATTTTTTTAAAGTTTACTATAGAAAAGGCAATCCCTGGCGTAATTAAAATTTGCGACAGTAAAAAATTATTTTTTGAATAATTTACTATAGAAAAGGCAATCCCTGGCGGATTTGAAATTTGCGACAGTTGAAAATTATTTTTTGAATAATTTACTATAGAAAAGGCAATCCCTGGCGTAATTAAAATTTGCGACAGTACAAAATTATTTTTTGAATAATTTACTATAGAAAAGGCAATCCCTGGTGTATTTAAAATTTGCGACAGTAAAAAATTAGTTTTTGAATAATTTACTATAGAAAAGGCAATCCCTGGCGTAGTTAAAATTTGCGACAGTAGAAAATTATTTTTTGAATTATTTACTAAATTATTTACTATAGAAAAGGCAATCCCTGGGATATTTAAAATTTGCGACAGTAAAAAATTATTTTTTGAATAATTTACTATAGAAAAGGCAATCCCTGGCGTAATTAAAATTTGCGACAGTAGAAAATTATTTTTTGAATAATTTACTATAGAAAAGGCAATCCCTGGCGTATTTAAAATTTGCGACAGTAGAAAATTATTTTTTGAAAAGTTTACTATAGAAAAGGCAATCCCTGGCGTAATTAAAATTTGCGACAGTAAAAAATTATTTTTTGAATAATTTACTATAGAAAAGGCAATCCCTGGCGGATTTGAAATTTGCGACAGTTGAAAATTATTTTTTGAATAATTTACTATAGAAAAGGCAATCCCTGGCGTAATTAAAATTTGCGACAGTAAAAAATTATTTTTTGAATAATTTACTATAGAAAAGGCAATCCCTGGCGTAATTAAAATTTGCGACAGTAGAAAATTATTTTTTGAATAATTTACTATAGAAAAGGCAATCCCAGGCGTAATTAAAATTTGCGACAGTAAAAAATTATTTTTTGAATAATTTACTATAGAAAAGGCAATCCCTGGCGTAATTAAAATTTGCGACAGTAGAAAATTATTTTTTGAATATTTTACTATAGAAAAGGCAATCCCTGGCGTAATTAAAATTTGCGACAGTTGAAAATTATTTTTTGAATAATTTACTATAGAAAAGGCAATCCCTGGCGCAATTAAAATTTGCGACAGTATAAAATTATTTTTTGAATAATTTACTATAGAAAAGGCAATCCCTGGCGTAATTAAAATTTGCGACAGTTGAAAATTATTTTTTGAAAAGTTTACTATAGAAAAGGCAATCCCTGGCGTAATTAAAATTTGCGACAGTTGAAAATTATTTTTTGAATAATTTACTATATAAAAGGCAATCCCTGGCGCAATTAAAATTTGTGACAGTATAAAATTATTTTTTTAATAATTTACTATAGAAAAGGCAATCCTTGGCGTAATTAAAATTTGCGACAGTATAAAATTATTTTTTGAATAATTTACTATAGAAATGGCAATCCCTGGCGGATTTGAAATTTGCGACAGTAGAAAATTATTTTTTGAATAATTTACTATAGAAAAGGCAATACCTGGCGTAATTAAAATTTGCGACAGTAAAAAATTATTTTTTGAATAATTTACTGTAGAAAAGGCAATCCCTGGCGCAATTAAAATTTGCGACAGTATAAAATTATTTTTTGAATAATTTACTATAGAAAAGGCAATCCCTGGCGGATTTGAAATTTGCGACAGTAAAAAATTATTTTTTGAATAATTTACTATAGAAAAGGCAATCCCTGGGGTTATTAAAATTTGCGACAGTTGAAAATTATTTTTTGAATAATTTACTATAGAAAAGGCAATACCTGGCGGATTTGAAATTTGCGACAGTTGAAAATTATTTTTTTGCAAAATTTACAATAGAAAAGGCAATCCCTGGCGCAATTAAAACTTGCGATAGTAAAAAATTATTTTTTGAATAATTTGCTATAGAAAAGGCAATCCCTGGCGGATTTGAAATTTGCGACAGTAAAAAATTATTTTTTGAATAATTTACTATAGAAAAGGCAATCCCTGGCGCAATTAAAATTTGCGACAGTTGAAAATTATTTTTAGAATAATTTACTATAGAAAAGGCAATCCCTGGCGTAATTAAAATTTGCGACAGTAGAAAATTATTTTTTGAAAAGTTTACTATAGGAAAGGCAATCCCTGGCGTAATTAAAATTTGCGACAGTTGAAAATTATTTTTTGAATAATTTACTATAGAAAAGGCAATCCCTGGCGTAATTAAAATTTGCGACAGTAGAAAATTATTTTTTGAAAAGTTTACTATAGAAAAGGCAATCCCTGGCGTAATTAAAATTTGCTACAGTAAAAAATTATTTTTTGAATAATTTACTAAATTATTTACTATAGAAAAGGCAATCCCTGGGATATTTAAAATTTGCGACAGTAAAAAATTATTTTTTGAATAATTTACTATAGAAAAGGCAATCCCTGGCGTAATTAAAATTTGCGACAGTAGATAATTATTTTTTGAAAAGTTTACTATAGGAAAGGCAATCCCTGGCGTAATTAAAATTTGCGACAGTTGAAAATTATTTTTTGAATAATTTACTATAGAAAAGGCAATCCCTGGCGTAATTAAAATTTGCGACAGTAGAAAATTATTTTTTGAAAAGTTTACTATAGGAAAGGCAATCCCTGGCGTAATTAAAATTTGCGACAGTTGAAAATTATTTTTTGAATAATTTACTATAGAAAAGGCAATCCCTGGCGTAATTAAAATTTGCGACAGTAGAAAATTATTTTTTGAAAAGTTTACTATAGAAAAGGCAATCCCTGGCGTAATTAAAATTTGCGACAGTAAAAAAATATTTTTTGAATAATTTACTATAGAAAAGGCAATCCCTGGCGGATTTGAAATTTGCGACAGTTGAAAATTATTTTTTGAATAATTTACTATAGAAAAGGCAATCCCTGGCGTAATTAAAATTTGCGACAGTACAAAATTATTTTTTGAATAATTTACTATAGAAAAGGCAATCCCTGGTGTATTTAAAATTTGCGACAGTAAAAAATTAGTTTTTGAATAATTTACTATAGAAAAGGCAATCCCTTGCGTAGTTAAAATTTGCGACAGTAGAAAATTATTTTTTGAATTATTTACTAAATTATTTACTATAGAAAAGGCAATCCCTGGGATATTTAAAATTTGCGACAGTAAAAAATTATTTTTTGAATAATTTACTATAGAAAAGGCAATCCCTGGCGTAATTAAAATTTGCGACAGTAGAAAATTATTTTTTGAATAATTTA
The DNA here is from genome assembly GCA_963930735.1 of Dioctria linearis. NCBI lineage: Eukaryota > Metazoa > Arthropoda > Insecta > Diptera > Asilidae > Dioctria > Dioctria linearis. The sequence goes on from CAWVNZ010000499.1 coordinate 49,308, forward strand.
CTATAGAAAAGGCAATCCCTGGCGTATTTAAAATTTGCGACAGTAGAAAATGATTTTTTGAAAAGTTTACTATAGAAAAGGCAATCCCTGGCGTAATTAAAATTTGCGACAGTAAAAAATTATTTTTTGAATAATTTACTATAGAAAAGGCAATCCCTGGCGGATTTGAAATTTGCGACAGTTGAAAATTATTTTTTGAATAATTTACTATAGAAAAGGCAATCCCTGGCGTAATTAAAATTTGCGACAGTAAAAAATTATTTTTTGAATAATTTACTATAGAAAAGGCAATCCCTGGCGTAATTAAAATTTGCGACAGTAGAAAATTATTTTTTGAATAATTTACTATAGAAAAGGCAATCCCAGGCGTAATTAAAATTTGCGACAGTAAAAAATTATTTTTTGAATAATTTACTATAGAAAAGGCAATCCCTGGCGTAATTAAAATTTGCGACAGTAGAAAATTATTTTTTGAATATTTTACTATAGAAAAGGCAATCCCTGGCGTAATTAAAATTTGCGACAGTTGAAAATTATTTTTTGAATAATTTACTATAGAAAAGGCAATCCCTGGCGTAATTAAAATTTGCGACAGTTGAAAATTATTTTTTGAATAATTTACTATAGAAAAGGCAATCCCTGGCGTAATTAAAATTTGCGACAGTATAAAATTATTTTTTGAATAATTTACAATAGAAAAGGCAATCCCTGGCGTAATTAAAATTTGCAACAGTAGAAAATTATTTTTTGAATAATTTACTATAGAAAAGGCAATCCCTGGCGTAATTAAAATTTGCGACAGTAAAAAATTATTTTTTGAATAATTTACTATAGAAAAGGCAATCCCTGGCGCAATTAAAATTTGCGACAGTATAAAATTATTTTTTGAATAATTTACTATAGAAAAGGCAATCCCTGGCGTAATTAAAATTTGCGACAGTATAAAATTATTTTTTGAAAAGTTTACTATAGAAAAGGCAATCCCTGGCGTAATTAAAATTTGCGACAGTTGAAAATTATTTTTTGAATAATTTACTATATAAAAGGCAATCCCTGGCGCAATTAAAATTTGTGACAGTATAAAATTATTTTTTTAATAATTTACTATAGAAAAGGCAATCCTTGGCGTAATTAAAATTTGCGACAGTATAAAATTATTTTTTGAATAATTTACTATAGAAATGGCAATCCCTGGCGGATTTGAAATTTGCGACAGTAGAAAATTATTTTTTGAATAATTTACTATAGAAAAGGCAATACCTGGCGTAATTAAAATTTGCGACAGTAAAAAATTATTTTTTGAATAATTTACTGTAGAAAAGGCAATCCCTGGCGCAATTAAAATTTGCGACAGTATAAAATTATTTTTTGAATAATTTACTATAGAAAAGGCAATCCCTGGCGGATTTGAAATTTGCGACAGTAAAAAATTATTTTTTGAATAATTTACTATAGAAAAGGCAATCCCTGGGGTTATTAAAATTTGCGACAGTTGAAAATTATTTTTTGAATAATTTACTATAGAAAAGGCAATCCCTGGCGGATTTGAAATTTGCGACAGTTGAAAATTATTTTTTTGCAAAATTTACTATAGAAAAGGCAATCCCTGGCGCAATTAAAACTTGCGATAGTAAAAAATTATTTTTTGAATAATTTACTATAGAAAAGGCAATCCCTGGCGGATTTGAAATTTGCGACAGTAAAAAATTATTTTTTGAATAATTTACTATAGAAAAGGCAATCCCTGGCGCAATTAAAATTTGCGACAGTTGAAAATTATTTTTAGAATAATTTACTATAGAAAAGGCAATCCCTGGCGTAATTAAAATTTGCGACAGTAGAAAATTATTTTTTGAAAAGTTTACTATAGGAAAGGCAATCCCTGGCGTAATTAAAATTTGCGACAGTTGAAAATTATTTTTTGAATAATTTACTATAGAAAAGGCAATCCCTGGCGTAATTAAAATTTGCGACAGTAGAAAATTAATTTTTGAAAAGTTTACTATAGAAAAGGCAATCCCTGGCGTAATTAAAATTTGCGACAGTAAAAAATTATTTTTTGAATAATTTACTATAGAAAAGGCAATCCCTGGCGGATTTGAAATTTGCGACAGTTGAAAATTATTTTTTGAATAATTTACTATAGAAAAGGCAATCCCTGGCGTAATTAAAATTTGCGACAGTACAAAATTATTTTTTGAATAATTTACTATAGAAAAGGCAATCCCTGGCGTATTTAAAATTTGCGACAGTAAAAAATTAGTTTTTGAATAATTTACTATAGAAAAGGCAATCCCTGGCGTAGTTAAAATTTGCGACAGTAGAAAATTATTTTTTGAATTATTTACTAAATTATTTACTATAGAAAAGGCAATCCCTGGGATATTTAAATTTTGCGACAGTAAAAAATTATTTTTTGAATTATTTACTATAGAAAAGGCAATCCCTGGCGTAATTAAAATTTGCGACAGTAGAAAATTATTTTTTGAATAATTTACTATAGAAAAGGCAATCCCTGGCGTATTTAAAATTTGCGACAGTAGAAAATTATTTTTTGAAAAGTTTACTATAGAAAAGGCAATCCCTGGCGTAATTAAAATTTGCGACAGTAAAAAATTATTTTTTGAATAATTTACTATAGAAAAGGCAATCCCTGGCGGATTTGAAATTTGCGACAGTTGAAAATTATTTTTTGAATAATTTACTATAGAAAAGGCAATCCCTGGCGTAATTAAAATTTGCGACAGTAAAAAATTATTTTTTGAATAATTTACTATAGAAAAGGCAATCCCTGGCGTAATTAAAATTTGCGACAGTAGAAAATTATTTTTTGAATAATTTACTATAGAAAAGGCAATCCCAGGCGTAATTAAAATTTGCGACAGTAAAAAATTATTTTTTGAATAATTTACTATAGAAAAGGCAATCCCTGGCGTAATTAAAATTTGCGACAGTAGAAAATTATTTTTTGAATATTTTACTATAGAAAAGGCAATCCCTGGCGTAATTAAAATTTGCGACAGTTGAAAATTATTTTTTGAATAATTTACTATAGAAAAGGCAATCCCTGGCGTAATTAAAATTTGCGACAGTAAAAAATTATTTTTTGAATAATTTACTATAGAAAAGGCAATCCCTGGGGTAATTAAAATTTGCGACAGTATAAAATTATTTTTT